>CM049377.1:1784285-2016785 GCA_026937815.1 Etheostoma perlongum | reverse complement strand
TCTCTGCAAAAATGTGCCTGCCACCTATCAAACATAAAGTTCATCCACATACTTATCATTTTGATTATGACAGAGTGGGATTGTTTAACATTCATGTTGTCCTCATGTTGTCCCCATGTTGTCCTATATCAATGTTCTTTTTAATTCCCCAAAATAACATGATTGATTCCTCACAACGCTATTTGGCAAGTACAAATCTCTACATTCACTAATTTCGGGGCGTCTTATTCAATTTTATAGCATTTTTTTTTATTGAAATGTTTTTGAAATAGTATTGAGTAAAAGTTGACATATTCCAGTCTGTGATTATCATCAACATCCATTCCTTTAATTTTAGTCTAAATAATTCCTAATTTCTGCTTTTCTAACTCAAACATTAGGTATAATTTCACATTTAATAAATGAGGTTTATTAACCATAAATTCCAAAAATAAACTAAAGTTAATAAGTTAGTGTGATGTAGTGTTGAAAATTAAAAAAAAAAGGGAAAAACATTGAAAAAAGGAACAAAAATGTAAGAAAAAGTTAAAAACCTTGATATAAAGCGTCAATAAAAGTGTTGATTTTCAATTTTGACGGTAAGACGACATGAGGGTTAATTGGTAACTTATAGAAAGATAGTATTATTACAGTATCTACCAGTAGGAACAGAGTGATACGCTGACCTCTAGTGGAGCCTCTGGTATCACACCTGGAAGAAGAAAGATGGCAGTAATAGGGTTCCTCAGTGGTGTCTGTGCTGTTCTGCTTGCAGATGTGTCCTGTTTCCAGTAAGCTGACAGGTGCCTGCAAGCCAGACTTCACCGAGCATCCTATCATCAGGTGAGCTGCGTTGTTATGACATGTGATCATTGGGATACATTGGGATCAATATCTATCTATCTATCTATGACTGTCACAGTCTGGTAATAAACCTGCATTAAAGTAGAATTGGGCGCTTAAATCATGTTTGGATTTGCATTCCTTCCTTTGTTCAGGTTCCGGAAGGACAAGGCCAACTACTCCCTGAATACAGACGACCCGCTGATCTTCAACTCCACCCTGCTCCTCGACTACAGCACCGCGCACAAATACATGGGATTCACCGAGGAGGAATTCAAACGACTGGTGAGATCAAATGCATGAATAATTTCAGCAGTGGTTCACAGGATGAAAGCATTTGAACATGGTTTGAGATGACAGCATGGGGCAAACAGGCCCTGTGCATGTTAATGCCTTTCTCAGTTGCTAATTAAAGCAGGAACAAAAGCCGACATAAAAGAAGCCATTACTTTTTTGGAGTCTTGTCAGCGCTGTGAATTTGCCATGCAACCAGCATGGCTAGCTGTTCCGGCTTTCCTGGTTCCGGTATTTATGCAAAGCTAAGCCAAGCTCCGGCTATAGGGGTGAATTACGTGTTATTATGGATTCCACTGCAGTTCTAGGCAAGACCCACCCTACCAAGCAATCTGATCAAGTTTTTCAAGTGCCCATATTATGAAAAAAAATCACTTTTCCTGGGATTTGGGGTGTTATTGTGTCTGTTGTGCTTCCACACCCATACAAAGACTATCCATGGTGTTTTGAGTGAGATCCGGTTTCTGAATGTCCTCTGTCTTCAGTCTCCGGGTGAGCTGTTCAACATCTGCACGGCTTTCTACGTCACTAGAGACAAGGTGGCTAACCTTAGCATGCTAGCTTGTTCTCAATGGCCACACACTGCTACAACACACACTAGTTGACCATAATCTCCAAAAGAACTACTTCCTGTCCCTGTTGTGCAGGTATTCCACAAGTGTCCCTCGTCTAGAAGTCTCCCAGCTAATCCTGCCTTGGACTGACCAAAGCTGGAGAAAGAGTTATCCAGCTGATGGGATCTTACCGAGCTACTACAGTTTCCAACAAAGATAGTATAGAAGTGAGATGTCTCACTCTGGAGCCCAAACAGAGACCCAAACACACAGGGTGAAAACAGGAGCTGCAGCAATGTGCAGTACAACAAAAATTGTATTGCATGAATGCTATTGAAGGGCGGGTCTTGCCTAGAACTGCAGAGGGTTTCACAATAATACATAAATTACGCATCGCTTTGCTGATTTGGTTCGTTTCATTCGTTTCATTTTTTGTTGTAAGATACGCGATTGAATCCGCTGTTTCTGACTTTCTTCAGTACTGTACTGGTTCAATACTATGTTCAGTCTGCTTCAGTTCAGTACAAAACTAGCCTATACGAGCTCTGTTTACAGGGTTAATAGCCCAGCAGCCTACTATTTGTGACAGTTATCACATCGTGAGTGTTTCTGTGGATTTTCAGTCTTTTAATGAGCTTTTAAGTGATAGAGTAACATACTGTGATTCGTAGCTGAGCTGACATCACCACTGAGAAGCTCCACTACAAGCTTCTAATTCTGTCAGTAACCATGGTGATTCATTGTTGAAGTTTTTTTCTTTTATATTCCGTGACTGTCTCGCTCTTCTATTCCAAAACCCAACCGTCGCTTTTTCTTTTCCTGAATCCAACCATCCCGTTGTTATTTTCCTAAACCCAGCCGCCCCGTTCTTGTCCCGCGTGCCATGGAAACGTAAGCCCACCCACAACCATTTTCTTAACCTAACTGCATCAAAAGTGAAGCCAATAGTCCGCATTTAGATATGATGCTAAAGGAGACTTAGCGCCAATAACAACGCCAAAGGCACCTGACCAATGGGAGTGAGGATGTGTTGTCCCTACATGCACTGAACACCTCCCATGGGCAGATCTTTGGTACCTTTGTACTAAAGGTTAAAGGTTGGACTAGCACAAACGTGGTATCGATCTTCTAATCTAACTCTCAACAAGAAAGCAAATAAGTGCATTTCCCAAATTGCTGAACTATTCCCAAAGGCCCCCTATTGTAATAAGTGAGATTTCCATGTCTTTTTTAAATTATAAAGCAGGTTGACATGCTATATAAATACATTTTCAAAATGCTTAATCCACAGAGAAATGCACAGTTTGTATTCAGAAACTGTGTCTTTAAACGATCTGTCTAGACTTCTGTGCGGTTGTGATGTCACAACTATACTATATATAGATAGAAAGTGCCACAGCAGTGCTGATACAGTCAATCCCCGACTGCAATGACAGTGCTGAGACTCAGAGAGTGCTGATGCAGAAGACCCAGAAATCCTGACCAATCACAAAAGAATGGGCTTTTTTTTTTTTTTTTTTCAGCAATGGGGCTTAAGAGACAGTTGCTAAAACAAAGCATTTTAGACAGAGGGTGAATACAGGTATATTCAGACAGGTAGTATGAGAGGAACATGTGTTTTTGACCATTAAAGCATGTACACATGTTCTAGTAGAACCCCCAAATACAAGTATGAATCTGAAAATCAGCATGATATGGGGCATTTAAAGTTTACTTCTTGTGCCTTACAGAACATCAATTCTGCAGAGTCGTGCTTCCTGCCTGAGGAGGAGAAGAAAGAGCTTGTCAAGAC
The DNA here is from genome assembly GCA_026937815.1 of Etheostoma perlongum. Lineage (NCBI taxonomy): Eukaryota > Metazoa > Chordata > Actinopteri > Perciformes > Percidae > Etheostoma > Etheostoma perlongum. The sequence continues at coordinate 2,013,323 of CM049377.1, read as the reverse complement.
ATTGTATGAGGCGTATGGGATGGTAAGCAGCACTGCCTTTTAAAGTGAATGAAGAAGGAAGTCTAAGGAGAAAATGTGACCTAACCCAGGGTCCAAATCCAAATAGCTGCTGCCTTCCCCTCACATATTCTGTACATTACCAGCTTGTGTTTTCCATCTAAGATACGTTTTAATACTTTAGTGTACAGTATCTAGAGGATGTCATGGTGCTTGGCACGCTACAACAAATGTGTGTAGTTTTTATGAAGCAGATTTTGTTCATATAAACACTCTGGATATATGTTTTTATCTTGGGTTTATTTCATGGTGTCATTAAGAGAATCAGGGCTTTAGCACTTTGTCAGCATGTAAGGGAAAGATAAGGAGGTTATTTGTCGTTAATCTTTGGGTGAAAGCACAGAGGGAGGGGGGGTATGGTTTACCATTGTAAGGTTTAAGGGAGAGGAAGGGAACCCAAAATCAGAAATGTTTGTGTGGGAAACTGTTAAAAACGCTCAATACCAAAAGTGTAGTCTTCTATTTGAACAGTAGGGGGCGCACCATGGTCACCTACATGAACAAACCAGATGACTAAATGTGGCTTTGTATTTCATTATTACTCCAAAGGCTTTTGATGTATATTTATTTGAAATATTTTTTAGTTTTTCATTCACTAACAAAAACATTTGTAAGAATCACATTTGACACTAGGAGCATATTTTGACCATAATAAAATAAATCTGTAGCCTGTTTTTTTATGCCTATAATCTACAGTAATTTCAAATATCCTTGCATGCATGTATCCTCATAATATAAGGTCACTTTATCACACAGCTTCTTGAGTAATTACTATAAAAGAGGGAATTAGCTCAAGCCTGACACTAAGAGATAAAAAGAATCACAGCCTTACAGATCTGTTTTTTATATTTATATCTCTCTTTCTCTAAAGTGATGCATGGCACCATTGGCACCATGCAAGGTGGAAATGTAAACACTGGCTTCCTGCAGCCAGGCTAATGTACACAAAAAGCTGCATTCAATAATATTTATGGCTCTGGAAGGACTCAGGGAACTGAACCCATTAATCCCGTTTGAGTCAGCAGCTCCTCCACCCGCAGTGTTCGACAGAAACCTGCAAATTGCCTCGTGTGAAAAGCCAATTACGCATAAAACACAAATGTGACAGTAATTCATACATTTTTTTATTACACAAAGAAAATTGCTATCACAAAGTTATCACTGAACATTAAGCAATAAATATGAAGTCTGTACACAACAGTATGATGGCGACTATGTTTTGTTACTGGAAAAAAAAAAGGACAGGGTCACAAACACACACGCATACATGTACATAGAAAGAAAAACTGACAAACGGATGATTATGAATACAACCTATACGACACAGCTCCATATTCAGGTTGGAACAAATGTTTTGAGTGCTTGAAATGAATTCAGCTCAGTCCATCTTCAGACGTAAATGCAAGGTTTTCTGTGCTTTCTTTGTCTCGTCGGGAATATAAATGACCAACAGCGAATGAAGCAAGAGAGCAGCGTCTAGGCTGTCTCTTCTACAATCCGGCCCAATGAGAAGGCGTACATTTGGGCCGCTGAAGCTCCAAACAGGCTGGCAGTGAGCGAAGGTGTCCTCGTGTCCACATAGGACAACCGATATGCACTCTTTCCTTTCTCCATGTCTCTCCACTTTCACTTGCTTCCTCTCTACTTTGCACTCCTTGGATCGGGCCAACCCCCCTTCCCCCTTCAGCCTCTGGATGAGTTTAGGATGGACCTCCGCCTCCCTGGGCATCTTGGCTGGTGGAGCCCTCTGCCTCCGTGGCTGGGGAGGCCCCCGGGTCTCCTTCTGGAGGAAACAATATGGGGGGGGTGTATATTGTTGTGTGTATATTATTAAGCTCAAAAGTGGTTTGGCATTGCTAACAGTGGGAAATAAATCTGTTTTCAGGCTCCCAGAAAGAAAATAATGAGGAAGGAACTACAACTTCCTGTAGAAACAGTGCCAAGCATGTTGTGAGATTATTGCCAGATTTGAGGCTTCCCACCAGACCAGCGTTAGCAATTTGATTTATAGGTGTCAGATTGGGTGTAATGTCTTTGTGACTGTAAAGAAAGGCCAGCAGAAACAATGCACTAGTACTAGCATTTTGTCAGAATACAGCATTGAAAATCTGCCTAGAAATAAATCTTTTTAAATGTGACTGAAGGGGACAATGATATCGTTAACCGCAATTATTTCTGAGACAATTAATTGTACAGCAACACTTGGAATGGTTACAGCTCTAGTGAATGGCATGCTCAAATGCTTTCCCACTGGGTTACCCGTGTACCCGACGGCGGGTTTACTGACCTGCAGCCTTCAGGTCCATCTCTGCCAGGTCTTTGGTGAGTTCACTGGTGCTGGCCGCTGCCTCCCCCTTCCCGGCGATGTCGGGCACTGCGTTCCTGCGGCCTGTGCGATCACAGTTGATGAAGTCTGAGTACGACGTCTCCACGTCCATCATCTGTCCATGACCAGCGCTCTCATTACACCTGTCGAGAAGGAGGAGGGGGGGAGCAGATAAATCATGCTGCTGTCCATCTCCCTTCAACGGTCTGTAGGACCCGTGGGAGGACACTTCACTGTGTGAAATCCATGTGACACGCAGGAATACAGACTAAAGACTATCACCTAGGGACGCACAATGCTGAGTGAGAGAAAGACAGAAGGGGGGGGGCGCTTCAGATGCATTTACACCACTTGAAAGGCTGACAGCAGTATGACTAAAAATAAAAATGAAGGTGTTAATTCCTGTTTTTGCACAGAATTGTAATTTTTTGTGGGATTAATAAAGTATACATTATTATTATAATAATACAGTGAATAATGTACAACAGACAGACCTGCTACTAGGTAGTTCTATTCAGGAATCATCATACATCAGGAAAAACTAAAAAGACAGACCCAATCTCTCTCAGCTCTCACATAGAGATGTTCCAGCACCCGACAAGCCTGCCATACTGTCATCGGTATCGAAGAGAAGAGTTTTTGCTGTGAGTTGATAACACGTAATTTATCCCTGAAGAAAATCTACTTTTAAAAGTAGTTTGTTCTTTTTCCATTGTGACTGACTGCCAAACTAGATAATAAAAGACAGTTCTGTGGCGTTTGTGCTTGTTCTTGTTTCACAAAGACTTTACCCCTAACCAGGCCTACAATCAGATCCCATCCATAAAACATAACGCAACATCGTATTGGTAAGCAAAAAATGGAATTGAATCATCTCTACTCTATACTAGATGTCTAGTCAATTTGTCTGTCCTAAAGGTATTGACACAGCAAGGATTAAGATAAAAAGGAGATGGGGGGGGGGTGTAAAGAGCCCTGATCAATATGGAAAGAGCAAAAGAGCTTGAAACCGTTCAAAAGGACAAGAAGTAGTGCTGCCAAAAAGAACCCGGCTAAATCAGCTCCCATTCCAGCCATTCATTCCTCTTCTGTTTCCTGTTCTCAGTCCATCTTTAACTAGGTCATGGATCCTGCCAACCTCTAAAACACTGTACAGCTGGGAAGTCCTCGGAGGGAAGAGGACACAGAGACTGCTCCAGAAAGGAAAGAATAGAAAAGAGTAAAAAAAAAAATATATAATTAGTAGCAAGTCGTCCTCTGATGCAAACAAAAGGAGAACGAAAACTAGAGACACTGTAGACAGATGTTCCTCTGCACAGCTTCAGTCCCTGAACAACAGTAGTGGAAGAAGTACTCAGATCCTTTACTTTAAGTAAAAGTACTAATACCACACTCTAAGTTGTGTTGTCATATACATTTCCCTGTATAATGAAATTCTTCCTTTGCTGTCCACAGAATGCCAAACAATGTTACTTAAGTAAAAGTATGAGTATCATCAGGAAAATGTACTTAAGGTATTAAAAGTAAAAGTACTCAATGCAGAAAAATCCTCCTCTCCTCCTTTAGAAACGATCCAAACAGTTCTGTCAGTCAATTTAGTGTTTAATCAGCTAATCATTTCAGTTGGACTTGTAGGTTGTTATATTGTAGTTTCATTTACAATAAAACATTGTATTTTACAATAAAATATATACTTTTATACAAGTTGTAACTAAAGCTATCAGATGAATGTAGTGGAGTAAAAAGTACAATATTTCTCTCTAAAATGTAGCGGAGTGGAAGGAGAATGTGGCATGAAAAGAAAAGACAGGTACCTCAAATTGTACTACACTACATGAGTAAAATGTACACAGTTACATTCCACCACCCCCGCCCATGAAGCGTGCAACACGACAGAACAGCTGAGCGGCTAAGCTAGCAATCTAGGAAACATAAGCGGGGGGGGGTTGGAGTCTCCAAAGAGAAAGAATGAGAGAGGAATAAAAACAAGCTGGCTGGCAGACACAGTCCTGACACGCTGGCCCAGGGTCAGTCTGTTCCCAAACGCTTTGGCTCACATTCTTTTAGTATCATTTGAAAAAAAAGTCCCACGATTGTTTTCTGTGTACAAGCACCATGCCAAACAGGAAGCAAAGCCAGGGCCATTCCCGCGGGGGGGTTAGGAGCCACACAGACGTAGGCGACACTGTTTGAGAATGGGACATTTGCGTTAAGCTCCTGTAGGTAAGAGCTGGAGCTCAGGAAATGTCACCGAGTTCTGGGCTGCTGGCATTTCCCTGAGTGTGTCTGCTGGACACAGCAGCCACTCTGTTCTACCGCCTGCAGACCGCGCTGGGAGCCGCTGATACATTCACATCTAGATAGAAAATACAGTCCTCAGCGAGCCAAATCAGCGTGGGAGACCAGCGCCTACAGGCTCATAGTTACACCTACAGTACTACCTGTTCCTCAACCTTTAGTTCCAACATCTGAGGCTTTAAACACTCATTTAATGCTGCTAAACATTGATCCGGGCCTGTTTGTGGACTAAACAATATTAGAACAAGACGCGCAAAGATATTTATAACCACATATGTACAGTATGTTGCATTAGCTTTTTTTGTAGTACTTTTGTAGTAGCCACGCTGGATAGTTTGCAACGGAGACGTAAGAAATACAAAGAAGTAAGAAGTACAAGCGTAATGTAACTTTCATTTTCGTATGAAAGAATATGATTTCATGTATACAAGGGTAGGTGTAATAAGCTCAGGCTTCCGCCTACACCTTTTCAGTCCTGTTTGTTTCTTGTGTGTTTTTGTGGAAGTAACAGCAACAATGTTATTTTTGGTAGGTTATCAGTGTGTTGACTAGATTATAGATGTTATGTTATAGGGTTATAGATGGCCGGAAAAAATAAATACACTAAAGTGGGACACTACATTGAGTACCAATGAAATGTTACAGTATGCCCATGTTGTTGCTTGATGGCCTTGATTTTACCATATTATTTTCAGAGCATACAGTACAGGAGAATATGCTAGACAGTATTATTATTGCAACAATCTATGACGACCAATGGACATTTGCATGAAGCAAGCACATTTGTCCACTCCCATGTTGACCAGAGCAATGAAAACTTAAGCATGAAATACATCCCTTTTGAAGTAAATTACAAAGTACAGATACAAAACTGTCGTGAGTTAACTGTGGACAATCATGCAGTAATCAAGATGAACCCTCCTGTTGTCCTCGGGTGAAAGTGACCCTTTTACAAAAACGACAAAAGAACGTTGAAAAAAAAAGAAAAATGTTGAAAAAAAATACAAAACGCTGAAAAAGTGGCCAACAAAATCGGAAAATTTACAAAAAAATGTTTAACAAAAATGGGAAAAGCGACAAAAGAAATTGTTAAAAATTGACTAAAACATAGTTAAAAAAAAACGTTAAAAGTGACAAAAATTTTGAATAAAATTGACAAACATCTAGAAAAGTGTAGAAAAAAACAAATTTCAACCCAGAAAAACACAAGGTTGCGGGTCGAAGGGAAGACGACACAAGGGTTAACCAAATTAGCACAAAACATACAACACCATGTAAATACAAATGATCACTTTCACTCCTCTGATCTTAACTATTAGTCAAAATAATTCATAATTTCTGATTTTTTAATTTAAATATTTGGTATAATGCTATATAAATGAGGGTTATTGACCATGAATTCCAAAAAGTAGTGTAAAAATAGTAAGGTGGTGGTAGTGAAACCAAAAAAAAAAAAAAAAAGTCTGAAAAGAGGACAAAAATGTCTAATGTTTGTCAGTTTATGACCCGGGAGGACAACACACGGTTAAATATGTAAATCGATTGACAGCCCTAATAAAAAAAAAACATTTAGCCTTACTACCAATCAACTGCATTTCCTACACTAACTGAATTACTATTAAACCAACCAACCAGCGCCGTCTGTGCATCGAGTGCAGCAATTAGCTCGTCGGTGTTGTGTTTTTCTACTCCACTGCCCCAGTGGCTTATGGGAGCTCCGTCTAATTGCCAGTTGGTTGTTTAATTAGTCGGCTTGCCTGCACATGTGGATCAAACCCTACCCTGAGATCATTAGCAGGTTTCCATGGAGGGATGGTGATGATGGTGATGATGATGCTGCTGCTGCTCTGCCTCCTGCTCTTGTCTGGCTGGTAGAGGTAGGTTAATGGCGTCGCATTTTAAAATCACTTTCTCCCCTGATATCCACAAAGCACACGGCGATGATGACCGTGTATAACAGCGCAGGGTGTTTCTGATGTTCACCTGCTGGGATTTGTATAATGCAAATGAGCATGTAAAGTGACTTGAAGGCTGTGGAGGATCCGTAAAAGCCACTCCTGGCCTTCTGTTGGACTGAACTACCTGCAGCTCTTGTTTATGGAGTATAATCATGCACTCCATCTAGGGTTACAGTGGGCCATTATACTCATCTTTTATTAATCAATAATGTTTAGCCTGTACGATAAAATGTCGTTTTGTCCAACCAACAATCCAAAACTTTAGAATGCATTGATTTCACAATGGTTTAAAACAGACAATAGCAAAAATCATCACGTTTGAGAAGTTGGAGCCTGCAAATGTTTTGTATTTTTGCTTGATAAATGACTCAAATGATTATTGGATTCTCTAATTTGTTGCCACTTTAACTGCACAATGTTAATGGATGACACGCATAGGGCTGGATACCAAATGTAACATGTTTTAGGCACAGACCGAACTTCCTACTTTCCTAGTATCGAGTATCAAAAAAATGCCTCGTCATTCAATACCCAATTTCATAACCTAAGGGCTAAAGCTCATCAGTGTCAGTAAGCCAATCAGCATGCAGCATGCTTCTACCAAGACCTAATAATGCTCCTGATTGGCTGTCTGACAGTAAACGTCACAGAGACTCACGTAGGAGCTGGAACAGGAATAAAAAGATTTGTGCCGGAATGTGTACCGTTGTAATTTCTTTTTGATAAAATGTCATTTTTAAAATTGGTATTGAAAGAAGTATGATTTAGGAACCGGAGTCGAAGTCGCGGTTTTGGCATCGGTACCAGTATCGAAAGGTTTTAACAAAAAGATAGCTGGCCCTAGACATACATATATGTTGTCTTAAAGGCATATTGTATGTGTAATGTATTTGATGGATATGATGCTAGCTAGGCTTGCACAATTCGAGGAAAAATATGAATCACGATTTTTTTAGATTAGACTTGATATCCAGATATCCTTGATATGATGAAGAGAAGGGAGAGCATTGCAGCTCTGATGATGATGTTTTTTAATGACATCGTACGATCATTTGCATATTTGCGACGTCACTGCGCAATCATTTACATAAAGCTTAGCGGTTGTGTCTGCGAGGTAGAAAGAAATAGAAAAGTTGAGCCAAATAAACACAAATTCAATACAGGAATTTATATTTGGCCATGGCCAGCTCAGCAGCGTCTTTCTCCCGTTGCGTCCCGCTGTCTCTCCTACCTACACCTGCCCCCGCACCCTGTCCCTTCTCCCCTTTCTACCTGCCTGCCTACGCACATGGGGAAGGGGAGGGGCTGCTCCTCACAAAACAGATTCAGAGAGAGGTGACGGTTTTGGCGGCCACAGTAGAGAAATACCTTGCATGCTCGTTGGACAGTAATGGCGACTTTTTCACAGAAAGTCGCTGTCTTTTCTACAGAAAGTCGCCAGATTCGTCGCTTTTGTGATAAAAAGTTGCTAAGGGGGTCTGAAAAGTCGCTAAATCTAGCGACAAAGTTGCCAAGTTGGCAACACTGGGGTTACAGCTCTCTTTAAGAGCGTGTCCTAGTTAAATAAGAAGGGAGTCTTTATGTGAAAAGGCCAGGGTGTGTATACAGAGGGAAACTCGACACAGCTGCAGCTGGAAACACTAGCAAAGGACAAATGTCACAGGTGTGTATTTTCACTCAGGAAAATAACAACTCAATCCTCAAAAAGGGAAATGGGAGCAGCTCAGCTCATAAGCTCGCTCGCTTTTCCCCTCCGCCTTCCTGCTCTGCACTGTATGCGTGGAGCGTTTCCAATCTGGGGATTCTCTCTACAAAAGTTATTTCAGGAACTTACTCAAATTCTGTCAATTCCTCTATTCTGAGTTGCATGGACACAAAAAGCACCTCATTGTGAATGAAAGCAAAGCTGCACAACAGCTGTACATCCACAGTATGTGTCCTCGACAGGTTTGGACATGATCACACTGGGCGAGGTGACATGTAACGGGAGAGGCTTGGCATGTAGATATTAGGGACCAAAACCTCTGAGATTACAGGGGGAATATGAGTCAGCAGAGCCACTAACGCTGGGCCCATTAGAGAGGCAGGCTCACTGCTATTCCACAGGAGCCTTTTAAGCCTGATGTGTGTGTAATAAACTCACATTATCTGCAATAACCCACACAAAGACTGGCTTCTTTGCTGATTTGGATGTCCATTAAGGGCCTCTACAAGTATGTTAACTAATTCTGTTGCATTTATTTATGAGGCAAAAAGCCTCCATGCTTCTCGTAGCAACTAAACATTTCCTTTGTTTTTTTACTCTGATTACTTAATCCCCCTAGCCATAAAAACCCACGTTAGAAGTTGTATTCATTCCCAGGACAACATGACTCTGTCATCATCGTCGGCTGTAGGCACTGGTATTTTTCAACTCCGGCTCCGGCAGTGATGGAAACTGGACACCCGGGTAGATCAGCACCTCCCTCAAACAACGCTCAGCCCTTCCATTGACTTTGTCCAGTGGCCACAGGCAGTATTGGAATGAAAAGTCCCCCTGCGACCCAAAAAGGATTTTCCCCGTAGGCCACTATTGTAAAATAGCCGTGTGTAAAACTGCTACCATGACACCTACAACCGCAAGCAAAGTTGGTTATGACCCTACTTGGAATTTTTAATCCATGGACTTTCTATGTTTGAAAAACCTCCCTCGAGCCCGCAATGTAGCCGAGCGGGAACCGCAGGCATGCGGGAGAAACACTACAGCGCATATTCAACAGGCCGCATATCACAGAAATAAACCTGAGAGCTTAGAAAATATTTTGGTGGGTGCACCACTGAGCAACTTTCATAGGAATGAAAGGGGCTCCTCAGTGAAGTTGCAACACAGTGGCTGGGTTAGCTCAGGTGGTAGAGCAGGCGCACACATTAAGAGGTTTACTCCTCGACGCAGCAGCCACGGGTTCGACTCCGACCTGCGGCCCTTTGCTGCATGTTATTCCCCCTTTCTCTCTCTCTCTCTCTCTCCCTCATCTGTCCAGGGGAAATAAAGGCCTGAAATGCCCAGAAAATAACCTTTAAAAATAAAATAAAAGAAGTTGCAACACAAGTGTTGCCTCTGTTGGTTACTTTAGTCATCTCGGCCACAAATTCCGTCCCCAAGCTGCGCTGGAACATCAAATTAGTTGGCACCGAGTTTGATAGAGACTGAATTAGAAACAGATATAAAAAAAGAAGTCTGCTATTTTCTGTTAACCCTATGTTGTAAGACCAGCGAAGTGACAGAGAGAATGACGAATGCTGAGCGATGGGTCGGAGTGGAGAACAGTTTTTTAGCTTAGATATATCTAAGTTAATGTACAGCAGAGTTTGCAGATCTGTGCACTATATTGGTGATGCTGAATGTGACACACCAGAAAAAAAAGACACTTGTCTACTGGCAACGGGACAGGAGTCTATCCGCTATTTTTAGTGGGTTTACCCGTTTTTAAAAAACTGGAATATACAAAGGAATTTTGATTTAAAAAAAAAGGGTCCAAATTTGATGTGACCAGATTGAAAAAAATCATAAAGCAGGCAACTAACGATTATTTTCATTATCTATTTTTCTGACCTTTTTTTCTTGGTTTATGTCAATTTTTTGTTATTTTTAAACAAGAAAACCAATGAATGTGAGGATTTCATGCATGAAAATAAACTGAATATCTTTGGGTTTTGGACTGTTGATCAGACAAAAAAAAAATGTTAAAGGACTATTTTCTGACATTTTACAAACAGAATGATCATGAATCAAGAAAATAATTAACTGATGAATCTCTAATCATTTGCTGTGAAAACGATGCCTGTCACAGTTTCCCAGAGTCCCAGGTGAGGTCTTAAAATGTCTTGTTTTGTCTGACCAACAATCCAAAACTCAAATATATTTAATGTAGTGATATAAGAAGCTGTGATCAGAGTATGTTCAATATTTTTGCTGGAAATATCACTTGAGTGTTTAACCAACTATTGCTGCTTCATTTTCTGTCACTCTAATTGAAATTATCTTTTCAGCTCTAATACAATCTTAGAAACCATCCCGCTTCTTCATAAAAGACGTCTTCATCAACTTGCTGTACACAACTGAACAAAGGTGAGTGATATGGAGAAAATCAAACATCACCATATTTCTGCCAAAAACCTTGATGTCGATATTGCTTCGATATTGTAGAGTTGACTATTGGTGCTCTCACAAAATGAATATAAAAGGTTTTAAAATAATCAATCACCAATTATGTAGATATAATAACTAAGTGGGTTAGGTATTGGAACAGAACAATCTGGTAAGTTTAGAACATTACATCACTTTACTGTAATGCAGCCTTTAAAACCACGAAACACTCATGTCGTATCACTATATACAACATTTAAGAAGATATCTAGCCTCATATATTAATGTCAATATAATAATAGATCAATTGCCCAGCCGTACAACAGACACTCATGTTCTCGTGGTCGAAGGATGCATCCAAAGAGAAGTCAAAGAGAAGTCAAAAGTTAACAACAAACCGTCTGATCTTACCAAATTAGTCAGCGTTGCTTCATCTGCTCTTTGGTGCCTACGAATTCATCCAAATCCATTACCCCCTCCAGGGTTTCAGCCCAGCCAGAGCCCCGTACCGCCGGTGTGCCTGGGCTCTTTTTGCCCTCCTGCTCGCTGCCTCTCAGCCGCTGACGAATGCGCTCCGGCGACAGTATATTCACATGATGTCAGCAGCTGCTCTGTTGACAACGAGCCCACTTCAAAACACAGGGAGCCGTGTTTCCTCGTCGGGATTAGCATTGTTGTTCCTCCGCGGTCCTCCTCCTCTCATAAATAAATAAAAGCCCTGTGCATTCAACACCAGTGTATATATTAGCCCTATATCCTTCCTCTTGTTGTGGGACCTGGGCCATGGGTGTGAAGGCCTAATTTCCCCTGGTGAAGTGAATACTGCAACTAGGGCTGGGCAGTATATCAATATTGATATATTAGGCTAGATATCGTCTTAAATTTGGGATATTGTAATATAACTTTCTTGGTTTTAAAGGCTGCATTACAGTAATGTGATGTAATGTTCTAATCTTATCAGACTGTTTCAGCTGTTCTATTATTTGCCTTTACCCACTTAGTCATTGTATCTACGGTAGTGAGGATTATTTATCACATATCCTATTTGATTTTCTCCATATCGCCCAGCTCTAATAGCAACTGGCCAAACGGCTCGCTTTAGCTCTACAGCTCGAGAGTCATTTACACCCGACACTGTAAAAACTTTCCCTGCTGAGGAGACGCACAAACACACATATTTAGTGGTTTCCACCACCTCGCTCTTGCTGGCACTTTGGCGTTTCAAGCTTACTATTAAGTCGCAGCACAAGTCTCCATCTTCTATCTCCTTCTCAGTGAGCAGAGATTCGGAGAATGATCACTGCCACTCTCACGTAATTGCCATTCTAAATGAGCGCACTGAGCTCCTGCGTCTGAAGGCATTATGAATCAGCTGGGGAACAGGAGATAAGAAGCCTGACCAAGGCTATTAGCGTCAGCGGCTGTGTGGAAAGGTCTTGCCTGATCTAATGAATAAAACAAAAGGCCTGGCAGGGGCTCCTTCAGAAAGCTACAGCCAAATCAAAAATCAATCCGGCCTGGACAGATAATCTCGCCATGCATGGGCAGCGCAAGTTGTGTTTTCCCACTTTACAAGGAGCACTTTAAAGATCAATTCCCAGCATTGGTGTCTCATGAGATATCAGTGATGGAGGAATAAATACATACAGTATGAACAGGCTTTGATCCAAAAAGAAAAAAGGAGTCCATCCATCATCCACCATTAAAACAATCTTGACCAGGGTGGGAAATTAGCACCCGCCACCAGCGAATGGGAGGTATTTTTTCAAAGTGGCGGGTGACTTTGCCCTGTATACCAGCCACAGTGGTGCCTTGGGCGGTGCTAAGTACCAGGAAAAGCCGTGGTGCGTGGAACATGTTTTAGCCGTGCAACAAAGTAACTCATTTGAGCGTTTTTCAGTGCTAGTCCGTGACACATATTCATTCAAACCTTTATTTAACCAGGATAAAAAACTCCTTGAGATTAAAATTCTCTTTTACAAGAGTGTCCTGGCAGCTGAGCTGAGGCTATTTGTACATAGGGACCAGTTAGCTGCCGGTCACATGGTCTCTAAACAGTCTGCTTACAGTGAATCCTGCATGGATCACTAGGTTAGTCTGACGGCTGTTCGCTCTGCCTGCACGCCGCTACGGCTCAGCGGCTAACGACTGAGCTAACTGCTAACAATTGGTCGCCGCTGCGACCAATTAATACAAATTCTGCAGCGTGTGCTCCTTCTGGTTGAACAACGTCATAGCAGCCAAAGTGTCAAAAAGTTTATATGTACTTTTTGACAAGCGTGCTTCACAGGGTGGCCAGAGCTTCTTTGCAGCTCAAGTCGGCGGCGGTGTGTACGTATATCTGCTCCCTTCAGGCGACTCGTAGGGGATCAGAAGGCCAGAGATGCAACATGAGTCTTGATGGGCAGAAGAATCAATTAGAAACTTTATAGGCAACCGGTGTGGTTATGTGCCTTTTAGTCTATATCAACAACGTTTTTTTTGACTTTGTTCTCTAGGTTAACAGGGAAAGCTAAAACAAGGCTAACATGGTCACACCTGGGATTTAGTTAATAGCTGTTGTGCTCTGTACTTATTGCAGACATTGCATACAGCATGTTTTGTGAGAAAATAGCTATTTTACTCTTAATTTGATAAGCAAAATAGTGATTAGAATAAACTTCCACAACAGCCGGCTAATTATTATGTAAGAGACTAAGAAGAAAACTGAGTTTTAACAGCCGACAAAGAGACTTTTCTGACTTCATATAGCTGTATTGTTGGGAACACAATGACTTGTTGTGTCAGAGGATGGGATCTTTGGTAAAAGTAGAAAGAAGGCATGCGTGTCATCCCCCACCTATCTCCATCCTTTCCTGTCTATCCACTGTCACTATGAAATAAAAAGGGGAAAAAAGCCCCCAAAAAAATGAATAATTTCACTTTGAGATAATGCTGCTGGTAGCTATGTAAAGTTAGCCAGTTCTTGAAAGATGTTTTTAGCTCAGCATTGCGCACAAGTATCACAACTTTAAATTAACATGTTCTCCAAATGAACATGTTTTGTTGTGACTTATTGAAATGCAACTAAGAAGAAGGGTCATGTGTGTCTGTAATGCATTTTGCAGAGAGGTGCAAAATGACTACAAACAACACAGTGGCAACATTTTTGTGTGTGTGTGTGTGTGGCTGTAGGCTATATTTGGAGTTACAAATAGCAGCCATTTTTGATATTTATTAGAATATTTAAAGTTGTTTATTTGGCATGAATTTATTACACTAAAACAATGAAGCTGTTCATAAAAATGTATAGTTTATTAGATCCAGAGGCTTAAATGTGAGTCTTAACACATTACTCATTTTAAAAATGTGCCACCTTCCATTGGAAGGTTTCTAAAGCCTAACCCTGAAGGCAGCGTCAGGGTGTTGCTCAACTAGCCGGTTTCTGCGGTGTTGGTCTGCAGCTGAGCTCCGTTAACTCTCGATATGCTGCTGCGGGACTATTTCTTGCAGTGCAGTGACTTTGCTGAATGGCGGCTGGTTGCTTGGACACCTCACAGTGACAAGACTTCATGTTGAAAAGGAAGATGTGAGGAGCGGTAGCCACCATCTTCTAATCTTACTCTCAGCAAAGAAAGCAAAGAGACCTTTTTCACATTTAACTCCACATAACTTGTCTTCACATATCAGACAATGTCCCCACAGGATTCCACCCAGATGACCACATTACATTCGTCAGACCAGCCTCTGCAGAGGAAGTCCTGCATAGCTTCCTGTTAACAAAACCCAAAATTGGCACAGCAGCTGAAACGTAATGCTGACAAATGCTGGAAACATCCAGAGATATGACATATGCATATGGAGTAAATATCAGGGTTTCCCCCAGAAATGTTTAGCCCAGCGGCAAGAGTCTTTTTTTTTTGCAGAGGGCCCGGGTGGGGCCAGTCAGGCAGCATAATGTAGAGCAGAATCACCATGGATGGAATTAGGAAAATGAGAATTAAAAAAAAAGCTCTAAGACAGATTCCATAGGGCCGTACATTAAGTCAGTGCTAAAAGCTAACTGGAGATGGATCCATTCAACATAATTCCCAGAGGGTGTGGCTTGGTTGGATCAGTGGGTAGAGCAGGCGCACATCTACTGAGAGCTTTAAGCCTCAACGCAAGGTTCGAGTTGTCGTGCGGTCCTATCAAAAGGCGGAAAAGCCCAAAAAATAATCTTAAAAAAATAATAATAATAATAATAATAATAATAATTCCCAGTGGTTTAGGCCTGGTGGGGGGAACCGGTTAGCCACCAGTCTTGCAATATACTAGGGGAAACCCTGGATATACTGTACCGTGTATAATACTTATGCGCACAAAGTCCCAACCCTCAGGGGTTTATACAGTAAGACCAACATTTATGTTGCTGTGTTCAAACATTTCACCAAATCATAGGTTATTTTACTGCTAAGTAAAATACAAAGAATTCTGTCATCTCCCAAGCTTTGCAAATACAATCTGCTACAAAACGTTCCTTTCTTGAACTCAAATGTGTCATAATCATCCAGCCATAAATATGTTTTGATTAAAGCCGACAGCTCCTCCTCTCAGTGACACTGATTGAGCACGAACCAGCAACCCAAAACGCCAGATTTTTGTTAATCTACTAAATCATCTAATCTGTTGACCAGATGACGGGAGGGCATGATAAACAATGAAGAGACACACAATACTTTTAGCTCTTCCCCCCCCGGTATAGCTCACTTAGCAACAGCTGGGTCAATTAATACCAGTGAGAAAGCATCCTAATGTCGCTTCACACAACACAGAAGCACAGCAAAAGTAACCGGATCACATAAAGAGGATCAGATGTCCATGCTTGAAGGTAAGTGAAGGTTACATTACCAGAAGGGTTACAGTAGACGTACAACACTGTGTCCCATGTGTGCGAGTGTCCCCGTTGCTTCAAAAACTGCAAACAAGCTGTGATCGATGGAGCGGCCAGACTGCCAGACATATGAGACTACCAGAGCTGCATGCCCAGCCTCCAGCTATAGGGAATCCCCTGGTTTGTGTGTGTGTGTGTGTGTGTGTGTGTGTGTGTTGGGGGGGATAGGATGGGTGTGACTGAGTCTCATAAACCACCCATGATTCACAGCTGAGTCAGGAGCAGGTGCTTTGACTGGACTCTGAAATAGGATTTGATTACAATAAAAAAAAAAAAAAAATATTTCCATATGGCGTCACAACTGTTCCTTTACAGTCTCATCTTTCTCAAGGCACGTCACAGCAAGTGTTGTCTCAAACACAAATGTGTTGGGAGAAACAGATTTTATCATGACTGAAAAAGAAATACAGATATTGTGCTCTTGACTTCACTACATTTATCTGAAGAATTAAGTTTCTTTGCAGAGTCAGATTTAACCCCCATGTTGTCCTCATGTTGTCCTCAAATTGACCCGTTGTCCTATATCAATGTTCTTTTTAATTCCCCAAAATAACATGATTGATTCCATCCAACGCTCTTTGCCAAGTACAAATCTCTACTTTCATTAATTTTGGGGCATCTTATTCAATTGCATAGCATTTGAAAAGGAATGGAAGTGGTTTTGAAATAGTATTGAGTAAAAGTTGACATATTCCAGTCTGTGATTATCATCAACATCCATTCCTTTAATTTTAGTCTAAATAATTCATAATTTCTGCTTTTCTAATGTGTGTCTGGTGACACACATGGGTTCGGTTATAATGGGATTATATGGGCGCTACGTCTGTGATACCACCAGGACTACAGAATCCAAACAAGATAGGTTGATGCAATGCCTACATGTGTTATATGGTCTGTGTTAGTTTGTTCATATATGATTGCTTATGGAATTAAAAGTTAAGTGCAAAAAAAGGTTTAATTAATTGGTAATCTATTCGTCATTCAACAAGGGAAGCCTAAATATTGTTGGGTAGTTTCATTGAGAATAAAACTTTGTATTTTTCTTTTTTAAATGCATGTGTTATGTGGACAAAAGTCTTAATTTGTAAAGTAACTAATAACAAAATTGCAAAAATGCCAAATATGGTATTATCTAGGTTGAGCTCCTTAAAATGTGAAAAATGTGTTACATTATATATTTGTTTACTATATTAACAAAAAATATTTATTTCAACAATGTTATGTTGCACTCTAGGAAATTATGACCAACACTTCTTTCTAGAAAATAATCTGTACATGAATCAATGATGAAAAGAATTGTTAGTTGCAGCTTTACATGTAAAATCTATGCTTAACGTGTGGTCAAATGTGCAAATTTAATAAATCTTAGCAATAAATTAAACAGCTAGGTAAACAGTTACAGTACCTGGATTCATGTTTCTACATCCAGAGACTGTTGTGATGTGCTGGTCTGTCATTTTTCTCCGACCCGCTTCTATTTCTGTGCCCACATTTTACAACACAAGACCTCGGCAGGAAGCAGGTGCTTTGTTGGCCTGTGTTGCTTATGCCCCATCTTTTCCTAGTCTTGTATTCAAATGTTAAAATGAAAAGGAATTAATGTTTAAATATTATTTTTCTTTCTTTTACACCCTGCGGTATCGAGTATTGTGTAGTTTTGGTGGTATCAGTACAGACTGCTAAGTCTTCGGTATGCTGACCTCCCTTGAGGATCGGGGAAAGAGAGAGATAGCATGATGACGAAAAGGAAAAAGAGGGAGGATGAGCGGTGCAGAGAAGGAATGCATGCATGTTTATTGTGCTTTCTAAATAAGGAAATAACTGGCTCCAGAGTTTTGGTACTTAAAAATAAATAAATAAATAAAAAAGAAAGTTGAGAAACATAATACATCCTCCTCGGCTAAGCTGCAGCACACGGCCACGGGGCCAATTTGAGACAGAATATATGATTCGACTGCCGGCTATGTCCCTCTGTACCACCTGGTAGAGGGATTTCACCTACAACAATTCAATTTATAGTATCAATTAATAACAAGTTATCTCGAGACACTTTACAGATAGAGTGGGTCTAGACCGCTCTATAATTTACAAGGACCCAACAGTTCTAGTAGTTCCCTCCAGATCAAGCAACAGTGAGACAGCGGTGAGGAAAAACTCCCTTTTAGGAAGCTGGGATGTTTGTGTGGACAGATTGACACTTTGCGTTTAATCTGTAAATATAAAACACAAATACAAAAATGAGAGTTGTAAACTCACTACAATACAATGAAAACGCATCTGCAAATGTAATACACAAACAAGTTCCACAAATAAAAGTAGAAATCTGGCAGATCTAACCACAGCTGCTCTTTATGCTGCCTCTCCTCTCTCCTGTGCCGATGTGGACCACACGGTGAGTCTCAGGTTTGCCGAGTAAATCCACACAGCTGCATCATCACGCTTTTCTCCCACAAGTCTCGGAGGACGTGGGCGTCATGCACTGAGGCATTTGCTCAGTTGGCGGTGATAAAAAGGCACAAACGTTACCCTCAACCTGAGCAACAAATTAAAAAAAAAAAAAAACAGCAGAGGCAAACGTTGCACTTTCCTCCATACATAGATAAGGAGACCATCATTCATGTTGGTGCACAGAACCACACCTTGAGTTAATGTACACCGAACCTACTGTAACACCACTGCAGTCCAGGAAGTAGTCAGGTCCTTTACTCAAGTAAAAGTACCAATACAACAATGTAAAAATACTCTATCACAACTTAAACGGTCCTCCATTTAAAATCCAACTATATGTTAAAAGTACAGAAGTAGCTAAATGTACCTAAAGTATTAAAGTAAAAGTACTTGGCAGGGGCCTCTAGCTCACCCAGTTAGAGTGTGCGCCCCATGTTGGCAGAGTCCTGCAGGGGCCAGGGTTCAAATCCGACCTGGGGCCCTTTACTGGGTGTCATCCCCCATCTCTCCCCTGTCACTTTAATAAGGGGAAAAGTCCCAAAAGATCATTTTTAAAAGAAGTAAAAGTACTCGTTCTAAAGATAAATGGCCCATCAGTAATTATTTAATACATTATTAGATGGTTAATAATGATGCATATATGCATAAGCAGCATTTAAATAATCCATTGTTTGGTGTATAGAACACAGAAACGCACGAAATGCAGGCAGTCCAACAAGATGTCTTTAAACAGTGAAGGCTATTTTTGCATGGAAAGAAATAATCAACAAAATCCTTGCAGATTTCTGTCTATCAGCTAGCTATTAATGTGCTGCAGCTCTACATTACATACAGTTAGGTGAATGAATCCAGTAGTTCCAGACCTTGGGGTCGGGCGCCCTCCATAAGGGTCACAAGATAAATCTGAGGGGTTGTGGGATGTTCAGCGTTTCATTTCCAGGATTGTTCAGGTGCTGTGTGGACTAGCCAGACCCTCCTCCGCAGTGTTGTGGAGGAAGGTCTGGCTATGCCAGAATGTGAGATGATTAATAGCAAAGTAGTAGAAAAAGTCAAAGTTTTGGTTCATTTCATCTATTTTGGCCTCAAATGTTATATAAATGAAACTGAGTGAGAAGTTCAGAGGGGGAATCTTTGGTGTAACTTACTTAAAATGTGTATGTATGTACAATGATGCCTTCTGAAACGTAGTAAATAACAGAAGGAAAACACACTGTAAGAGTAGTACCTCTAAAAAGTACTTAAAAATTGAAAGCCTGGTCTTTAAAGCCTTCTGTTTCCCAACAGGCCATTTAACTAGTGCTGGCAATATGGAGAAAATCAAATATCACAATATTGTAGTGTTGACTATTGTTGCTTTCACTAAATATTTACACAATGAGATTTTTGATACATAAATCATCAGTAATGTGGATATAATGACTAAGTGGGTAAAGGCAAATAATAGATATATAGTTCAGGAAATGAATCACTTTACTGTAACGCAATATTATATTACAATAAGTGTACTAATTAAGTGTAATTAACCTATTTGATGAAATAGGTTTTCCTCTAGCAACAGAAAGGGAAATACTTGTCAAGTGGATTTGAATGGCAATAACTTGCCCTCTACTTCTTTCTTGCAGCACCACGCGGTGTTCTCCTCCTCTGGGATTTGGAGGAAAGCCTTCTCAGAAAAACAATCAAATATTTCAAAGCAAACCGAGCCTGAGAATTCCCAAAATGGATCAAATCAAAAGCATTAGGCCGATCACAAGCTTACGATTCCGCATCAAACAGAGAAGGTCACGTTGTTTCCGTTTAGCCTACAGCATTTTTCTGTCTCATCGCTTCAAATGGAATTTGAAATTGCCACGTCACCTGAAATCATCACAGCTCAGTTTCAGACAGACTCATCAAATCATCTTCCAGTGACTTGCAAAACCAAGACACGTCTATTTTTACTTCCAAACCAGTTCACATGAATGAGAATGTGTTTACGTAACAAGGCTAGTTTCAAAATCCTCGCCAGATAAACAGCGTTCATTCAACACCTTGACCCTAATTGAAATGTAACTCTGCTTTGCTCCATTAAATCAAATGGCTTAACCCTCGTATTGTCTTCACTTCGGGACCCTCTCGTGTCCCTCAAATTGACCCGTGACTTATTTTAAAAACAATTCTGAAATAAAATTTTACTTCATAATCTATTGTCTTTATCTCAATTTCAAACAATTGAGATAACATACAGTGTATGTTTATCTCTAATTGAACACAATTAAACATGGAAGTGTGATTTGCTTTTTGTCATAAGGTTATAATTCATGTTAAAAATCCACTATGGAAAAAACAGAAGTGGTCATATCCAGAATAATTTACTGAATTGAGTCAGGAATATATGTTTGTCACAGAAAATAAGGTAAGGTCATTGATTTTCAGGTAGAAAAAATGTATACTTGTACCATTTTTCTTCTTGAATGCAATATCTTCTTGCAATTTGACCCAAATACCACACAAGGGTTAATGCTGAAAAACAGAGGTTTTGCCAATTTGAAGATAGCAACCCCACCAAACTGTCATTCATCAGGAAGAGGAACTAGATTTGGGTCTTCTAAATGTAAAAACAATAAAAGATTGACTAATGGATTTGTAATATCCAATATATTACTGTGTCCAGGGCTGCAGCTGCAGTCTCTAACAATGGCTTTTGGATTGAGGTAGGCTGGGTCGGTATATTTCCTGTGCCAATTTTCAGCTGGAATCAAATCTACCAAACCATGACATGCTACTCCACCCAACAATCTATCTTGACACACTCATTCCATGGCTGAGGCATAGCGAGTTAGTAGTAGAGAGCAGGCTGCAGGCTGCAGTGGTCAGCTTGCATTAACACGTATGGTATAGTACATTTCAATGGTGACCCAGTTTCATAATGCGGAAAAAAAAAAAAGGTCCAAGGAAACTTCCTGGAGAATAACTGACTGTCAGTATCTCCTTAGTCTCCCAATGCCAGCCCAACTCCACAGTTCTGGCTGCACCACAGATGCATTCTGGGATAGGAGAAAAGACTGCTCTGTGTTGTTTGCATTTCATTACACCAATCCCAATCATCTCGGCCGGCGCGAAGCTCCGGACGCAGCCACGGTGGCTCCGCTAAATAGTATCAGGAAGGAACTTGTTTGGGTGGAACCTTTGCAGCCCGCCACATACAATATTAAATAACACATGACCCAAATTTTCACTTTCAGCGTGTAGCTTGCCAGCCCGCAGTTTGTTAATGTTTTCCAAAGTCAAGAAAGCTTGAGAAGGTGAGAGCGGAAGGTGAGGGACAGCAGATGTCAGGCGATTATCCTGGAAATGTACTTCCGTTGATCCAGACTAGTAAGTCCCTAACACTCATATGTGGCTAAAAAACTGAAAACTGAAAAGGAGCGCTGTACTGTGTTCACTGTGCCTTCAGAAAAAAGGTTTCACATTCTTTTACTCACATTGGCAGAAATAGTTGGGGATGTAGTTAAAATCAGTGTGTTCCTATACCCAGTAAAACCGGCTCAACTCAAGCCATAATTAACAGTAGTCATGCCCTTCATCATCCGTTTTCATACTAATACTTCATCCTGCACCACCACTCCATTAGCCCTGTCAGCTATCATTACACAGGACCAATAGCCATGACTGTGGCTATTTATAGCGCCTGTGTCATTATTTCATTAAACTAAATGTACCATCATAGGCTATGATGTCTCAATGATCATCATTGGTCAGAGAGAGAATCAATTTTAATATATTTTATAGCGCTGTTATCCAAACAGAGTTAACAAAGTGCTTCATAACAAAAGGATAAAATGAAAGGAGCCTTAACCCCCATGATGTCCTCGGGTCAAACTGACCCGTTTTCCTATATCAATGTTCTTTTTAATTCCCCAAAATAACATGATTGATTCCACACAACGCTCTTTGCCAAGTACAAATCTCTACTTTCATTAATTTTGGGGCGTCTTATTCAATTTTATAGAATTGTAAAACAAATGGAAGTGTTTTTGAAATAGTATTGAGTAAAAGTTGACATATTCCAGTCTGTGATTATCATCAACATCCATTCCTTTAATTTTAGTCTAAATAATTCCTAATTTCTGCTTTTCTAACTCAAACATTAGGTATAATTTCCTATAAATGAGGTTTGACCATAAAATTCCAAAAAATAAAACTAAAGTTAATAAGTTAGTGTTACGTAGTGTTGAAAATAATGTTGAAAAAAGGGACAAACACGTAAAAAAGTTAAAAACATGGATAGAAGCATAACAAAAGCGTTGATTTTCAATTTTGACGGAAAGACAACACAAGGGTTAAAACAGGACGATAAAAATGATCTCTCTAGTAAAAGATTGACAATACACAAATTATAATGCAACTACACACATGATACAGCTAGATATAAACTCTTTCATCCATATCACAATAAAAACATACACAAACACAAAAATACTAAATACAGAACCTTCCACAATGTTCACGACTGTGTAGACCGCAAAAATATGAGAAAATGAGTAAAACTCTCTAACAACCTAAACACCCTCAGGGGCGCCTTTCCATGGGCAGCCCCCCCACTCTGACATCTCTCCATTTAGTGTATTAGATACTGAGCATGTGTGTGTCGATCAGGCCTGTGTGTAATGTGTGTAATAACAGAGTGTAAATTGGAATTTCCCCTTGTGGGACTAATAAAAGGATAAATTAATCTTAATATTTCATCTTGTCACAACATCCAACTGGTCTTCTTTAAAATTGGGGGAAACCATGCATGCCTGGTTTTTTTTTATATATATATATATATATATATATATATATATATATATATATATATATATATATATATATATATATTTATATATATATATATATATATATATATATATATATATATATATATATATATATATATATATATATATCTCTGACCCCAGGAATGTGCATAGATCAAGAAAATGAAACCAGAAATAAATCTTTGGCTACTAGGCCTGCACGATTCAGGGAAAAATATGAATCACGATTTTTTTAGTTTAGAATTGATGTCATGATTCTCTGCCATGTAATGTTTATTGCACACATGAACCATGACAAAATACAACAAATTGGCAGTACCAAACTGATTTTTTTTGGCACCTATAGCACATTGGGCATCACCACAAGCCTGTGGACATAGAGGTTTCAATGAAGAGAAGGGAGAGCATTGGGAGCGCTTTAAAACCTATTTTTAATAAAGTCTATGATTAAAACTCACAGATGAAAGAAGAGTTTGTGATGCAGTCAGCTTGTAAACTCAAATGAGAATCAAAGTCATTAAAAGAAAAAAAAATGTAATCTTAAATGTTAGGGGGTGAAACGAGCTCACGATTTTATGATTGAATTTATGATTTTAACGATTCATCGTGCAGGCCTATTGGCTACACAAAATAAGAAGTTACAAAGGAAAAACTATTTAATTATAACCTGAGTCTCCATCCAGCATTAGTCAAGACCATCTAAACCAAGACAACGTCATCACTAAGACCAGAGTGTACCAAGACTTTGAGGTGGCGAGATGAGTCAAGACCCAAACAGGGTGAGACTGAGTCAAGACCAAGACAGTTCAAGACCCAGACCAAGGCCAGGTGAGACAGAGTCAAGACCAAGGCAGGGCAAGACCGAGTCGAGACCAAGACTGGGCAAGACTGAGTCAAGACAAAGACCAAGGCAGGGCAAGACCGAGTCAAGACCAAGGCAGGGCAAGACCAAGTCAAGACCAAGACAGGGCAAGACCGAGTCAAGACCAAGACCGGGTGAGACCGGTAGCCAAATATTATTCCCGACAATTTGGCTGACGTCTCCCAGACAACCAGAGCTTCCCCGTCTCTTGCATTCACTTTCTTGGGAATGTGTGTTAAGGGGGCAGGGAGAGTGAGTCAACAGTAACACTTTATAAATTAGAAAGGAGTCAAGTTATTGGTTGCATTGGGAGCAGGAAGTTTTACACTTAAATCACAGTAATGACATTATAAATCAGACAATTTAGTGATGCCTAAGAGACAGAGACAGGGCCGAGTAAAAATGCAGTCGATTCCAAGATGAGACATTGGAAAAGTAGTCTTGAGACCAACACCGTTTGAGTACTACAACATTGTGTCTCAAGGTCTCCTTGTGTATCAGAAAGCCTTTTTCTGTCTGGTACACAACACACTGAGGGCCGGGGTGATCTGAAGGCACTCATCTTCTCCTCATGGGGAAGTCAGGGAGCTAAAAACCAAGGAGCTTAAGTCCTCTGTACACAAGGCATACAATGCAGCTGGAGGTCAACACAGTTGAACGGACAAATCCCTGTCCACAAAATATGTACACATTAAACCAATGATTATACAGAGGGAGGCATCCAAAAATAGACCCTGAGCGGCGTGTTCACATGGTACTGAGAGTCTGCTTCACTGCTCCAGACTACAGGACTGTTGCTTTCTGATCCCTGTCATCAAAAGGTCTCTGGGACGATTGTGGACATCATCTCAGAGATATCTAGAAGGCACTTGAACCAATTCTGAGAATAGATTGCTATTTTTATCTTAAGCATGTTTTGTCCCATCCGAAACTGCAGAAAAGCTTTGAGAGTCCCATTAAAGCACAGTGTTCTCAAACTAGGAATAAAAGTATCTGCTACATTATATTGATGAAAGGTCCTTTAACTTTCAGCGGAACTACAAGTGCAGTACAGATAAATAGCTGCAAAGAAGAAAAAAATATGATTCCAGCTTGTTAAACGTGAATATTCTACTTTCTTCTATCCTCTGTGTCAACATCTTTGAGTTGTGGACAAATGAGGACAAATAAGGACATTTAGGACGTTGTCTTGGGCTTAGGGAAACACTGATCTACATTTTTTTAAACCATTTTAAAAGATCAAACAACTAATCGATTAATCTAGAAAATTTTCAACAGATTAATTGACAATGAAAATAATAGTTAGTTGCAGCCCTACAGAAAAGAAAGCCACCTGGCAGAAAAATAGAAAATCTGATGACCACTTATGGTAAAACAACCACACAGTATCCGATCGTTCCACCCCCGCTGTGTATGCGTAATGCAGGCTCTCAGCACCGGGGAAGCAAAAGAGGTCCGAATGTTCTCAGAGTAACTCATGTTATTGTTGGCAGCAGGAGCAGATATGACTTCTATTTACTGAAGGAGCTGCAGGAAGAGAGCAGTGTTGGGGAGAGTGTCCGTCATGCAGCACTGCAGATAACAGTACAAGTAAGATCTGATAACTCATGATTTAGGCACTTTCTGAATAACCACAGTTACAGATAAGAAGACACACAAAGCACAGAGGCCTGCGAGGACCAGCCTTCATAATAACCAAAACATGCAGCACATGAACAGTCTTTTCTTCCTGTGCAGACTAGAGCCGCACAATACATTGTTTTTATTTATTTATATATATATATATATATATATATCAACTGGTGCAATAAATCCATCACAAAAGACAAGATAATTTTTGTGTTAGTTAAAAAGAAAATATCGGCACTTTCAAGTCAATGTTCAATTTGTTTAATAAAAAAAATGTTGAAAATGACTTCCTTTCATTTGTTTTTTTAAATTCAACAACCATTTTGTTGTATTTTAGCAGAATACTTACAGAAATGCAGAACAGAGTACAGTTTAATATCTGTTTATCAGAATCTGAAAAATGGTTTATTATCATGTATAATAATAATGTATACTTTATTAATCCCGCAAGGGGAAATTACAATTTACATTACGTTATTACACACAGGCCTGAATTTCACACATATGTTCAGTACCTATACATGCATTAAATGGAGAGATATCAGAGTGGGGGGCTGCCCATGGAAAGGCTTCGGTGCCTTGCTCAAGAGCACCTTGGCAGGAGGTGAACTGGTCCTGGGTGGACTGTTCTTATGTAACGCTTTTCTAGTCTCTAGTCTTTTCCATAGTACAGGAACCATTCACACACATTCATACAAGGTCAAGGCTGCCGTACAACAGATACACTGCTCACACACTCTGCTCAGCAGATCACACACATTTACGCTCCGATGGCGTAGCATCAAGGGGCAACTCAGGGTTCAGTGTCTTACCCAACGCCACTTCGACTGCAGGGCCAGGGATCAAAACACCAACCTACCAATTGGCAGCCGACCGCTCTACCACTGAGCCACAGCCTTCATTATTGCAATATTCAACAACGTTATGACATACTTACTCACATACTTCCGCATATCACGCAGCCCTATTGTAAACTTGTTTTGATCGGTAACTATGATTGAAACACGGTAGGTTCTGCAGGGATCTGCCCAACGTTAGCGGGGCATGTGTGTCTGTAGAAGTAGTTGTTTGTCTTGCATCGCTGGGCTCTGTTCTCAACCCCCCCCCTCATTACCACTGAAGGATAACAGACCATGTTTGGTTAACTGGTACAAAGAGAGAAGACGAGGCAGTAGAGAGCTGTTCCAACAATCAAAAAAAAAAAAAAAAAAAAAAAAAAAAAAGAAGACATATCTGACATCAGACTGCAGATTCATCTCTAATTCATCATGTGGTTTAATCCCCTACAGCATGCCAGTTTTCCACTGATATAAAAACTATTATCTGCTCTTTGATGTTAAAATTATGTCCAGGAAGGGTGTTTGAAGTATGGGAGGACAGATTCACCTTGGAAGGTGATGCAAACATGAAATGCATTGTCCAGCATCTTACTCGAGCTGAAATGATTAGTCAAAATAATCTGCTACTACTTTGATCATTGTTAGTCACTTATCAAGCAAAAATGCCAAATATTCTGGAGTTCCAGTTTCTAAAATTATGAAAATGTGTTAGTTTGCTTTGTCTATGTGATAGTAAATTGAATAGCTAAAGGTTTGGTAGTGTTGATCAGAAAAAAAGTTATTTGTTGTCATCACCTTGGGTTTTAGGACATTGGGATTGGCAATTTTAAGACAAAAGATTAGAAACTTCAAGAAATCAATTCATTTCTGGTTTGATTTAACCATTTAAATGTAATCAATTAAACCTGTTAATTATCAGCAGAAAAATCTAAATAAATCAATAATGGCATCCCTTGATATTCCTGTTGTACCCTGGACCCAGACATCAACGTTGCTTGCTTTCCTTCCTAAAATATGGATTTTAAAATGATGTGCAATAGTTGCCTTAAGCCATGAAATCAAATCAGAACATATCACAGTCCCACCTTGTCAAGACAAGCCACACTGGTCTGAAAGAAAACTGCTTGTTAAATTACTAACAATGGTATTTAAAAGGAATGCCAATTGTTGGCATATTTGTTTCTATGTCTTGTCTTGTAGATTACATGTTAGCCATGCACTGTTTTGGTTACAGTGAGCCAGCAAGTCCCCAGGCAGGCAAGCAGCCAGTGTTTCTCTTCCCCAGTACCCATGCCCAGTAACGCTGGCACTTGCCCAGCAACACTCATGCAAAGTGGGGGGTCCCAGCCAGGCTGCTCCCCCATCCCTCCCCAACCCGCCGTTTCACAAGAAGTTAGCTACAGAAAAAAAGGACTGACACGCTTCTTTCTCTATCTATCTCTCCAGGCAGGTTACTGCATGAAAACCCTCTGTCATCGCTGCGGTTAAGAAGCAGAAGCCCAAGTTGATTTGTAATGACAGGGTTGCTGGCTGGACGCATTCACGGACCAGAAAAGCCCCGTTGATGAGAGCGGAGATGAGAGCTATCTAGGCTGTCATTAGCTCCCCTGAATGCAGCAGCTAATGTGTGGAAGGACGTGCATTAACACACACACACTAACACACACCCACACACACACACAATACAATACAACTGAATGCTTCGTACGTTCGAGGGAAAATGTGATTAACATAATGTAATTCACCGAGGGGAGTTAATTGTATCCGTCTGACAGATTCAATGTTAACGTTGAAGTGGGCACTGACGGCTCTGTGAAGAAATATGTATTGTCTATGGTTAGTCGTTGTGCTGGCTGGGAAAATTTTTGAAAAGCACGTTTTAAAAAAGATATACTCGCTTCGTGACTGCAGTTCCCTGCGACCCCGGCGGTCACTTCAAACAAGAACCATTTCTTACAGGCTACACACAAAGCCGTTTTCCCGCCGCACACATTTCAGCCACTAACCTTGGTCGGGTCGCCTCCTGTTATCCACTTGTTACAATGGAAATGGAACACCATGGATCCCCCAGTTAAGTTTCCTGGCAGTCGGACAAAAAAGCAGCAAAAACGCCGAACTAGACCGATAGTGTGGTTCAAAAATGTGGTGGTGATGAGAGAGAGGCGTGTGTGTGAGTGTTAAAGCCTGGGTGTTTTTCTCGGGGTACCGTCTGCAAACAACGAGAAAAAGGTTGTGTCTTCAAACAGCTGTTTTCCAAAATGGAGTTATCCGTGTCCCAGCCAATCAGAGCGAGCCTGTGGAGGCTCCCACTCCTCTGTGGGCTGGAGGCAACACCACACTGCACTCTGAAGATCAAACACTTACACATCTTGCGTCTATGTTTTCCCTTTTCTTTTTCTTTTATGATTCATTTTGACGGGAGCTTTCATGTCACGGCAGCTTTATTTAGACGCACTTTAAATCCAACTGATGAGATTTCCTCGCAGGGAACTCCAGATGTGTCTTATGTTGGTTTTAGCACCGGTTGAGGAAGTATTGCGATCCTTTACTTCAGTAAAAGGAGTAACCTACTAATAGGCTACCACACTTTAAAAGAAAAATGTCCCATGTGATTGTTATAGATTGATAGATACACAACAAACAACATATACACACATAAATATGGATATACATATACATAAAAATAAAATAAAAATCACTCACAGAAATGCAATGACCATGATATGGTGAGATAATATGGTAGACTGTGTGTAATGGTGATAATGCAAAAGTGCAGGGATTGAACAGTGCAGTAGATCATGATTAAATTTTAACTATGACTATCATATATCAACATAATAACCTATAAACTGACTGATTGAATAAGAACAATATGTAACAGGGAATACGTTATAAGATGAAGGATGTACAGTAGATGTTATGACCACAGTCCAGATTGTGTAGGAGGGATAATATAGCCAATAAGACAGTTGTACAGCAGACAAGTGATATATGATAAGTTATACTATTATTAGTCTTAGTCAGACCTGTCTCCACAGCGCTGTGTAATGAGGTCTAGCTAGTAGACTATGGCTACACCACACATACATTCTGGGATATCGAAAAAAAAAACAATCAGCAACAATCTTCTTAGATGGAACTGCTCTATGCTAACATGATTGATTCCACCCAACGCTCCTTGCCAAGTACAAATCTCTACTTTCATTAATTTTGGGGCGTCTTATTCAATTTTATAGCATTTGTAAAACAAATGGAAGTGATTTTGAAATAGTATTGAGTAAAAGTTGACATATTCCAGTCTGTGATTATCATCAACATCCATTCCTTTAATTTTAGTCTCAATAATTCCTCATTTCTGCTTTTCTAACTCAAACATTAAGTTTAATTTCCTATGAATGAGGTTTATTGACCATAAATTCCAAAAATATCTGTAAAACTAGAGTAAAGTTAGTGTTACGTAGTGTTGATTGAAAAAAAGTGTTCAACAGTGTTCGAAAAAAGCGACAAAAAAACGTAAGAAAAAGTTAAAAACATCGATAAAAAGTGACAACAAAAGTGTTGATTTTAAATTTGGACGGGAAGACAACACAAGGGTTAAAGCAACACTAAGAGAACTTTTTGTATCTTAAAATAATCTTTCCAAAATGGTTTCAGTGGTTCATCAACTCGTGTGAACGGCACTTCTGCATTGGCTTTGCGGCTCTCTACCGGCTATAACCGCACAATGCAATTTGCCAGATCGGGTAGCGGATCTGTAGTTCCAATGAGACACAATGGGACAATTCCACCTTCCAACCTGTAGGGGGACCAAAACGGGAAAAGTTCTCTAGTGTTGCTTTAAAACTTGCCATTTTCAGTGAGTAGCTTGGTAGCGTAAAGTTTGTAATTATTTCCCAAAGAGAACAGAGTTTGAGAATGACCACAATGTCAGAATATTATCCTGTAAAAGTTTTGTTGATCCAGACTATACTATTATGGACTATAGTATAACATTAGATCATTATTATATGCATTACTGTAAAAGTTGGACTTACTGTTGTGTCTGGTTGAGCTGGAGCTCATTTTGAGTTATTAACAAATGAGTATTTTCATCAAGGATTCATCCGCTGATTTTTTCTCCATTAATCAATTGATTGTTTAAATGGTAAAAATAGAGAAAATAGTGATAATGTTGTTACAATTACCCAAAGCCTAAAGAAACACCTTCACCTTTTTTGTTTTTGTTTAACCAACATTAAATACATAAAAAAAGGAAAATGGTACAGATTTGTACAGCTGTGAACATGAAATGTTTTACATAAAAAAAAAAAATTACTTAAAAAATCAAAATAGTTGCCAATTAATTTTCTGTCATTCAACCAATTGGTTAATCTACTCATGGTTTCATCACATTTTACAAACTGTATGCATAGGTTTTGTGTGGAAAAACCTTATTTTGTATAGTTTTAGTCGGTCAAGCTCCTAAAGGGCTGGATCCTGCATTTCCCATAATGCAACCCTTTTTTTTTATTTCCCCCACTGGTTTGTGTGATGTACAGTGATGCTTACATTTCAGTTCCTCTGATAAATATAAATACCAGGCAATCTTTGAAAATGACATTTAACCCTTTAACACTGTTCTAAAAATGTATTATATATATATATATATATATATATATATATATATATATATATATATATATATATATATATATATATCTTATAAATGCAATATCTCACCTTAAGGGAATTTATTATTTTTAAGGGAATTGTTGCAAACATTCACACAAGTTTCTAAAGGGCTAAAATAATGAAGTAATGTAATGACATTTTATATCCAAAAGGTCAAAGGTCAACTTCACTGTGACATCATAATGCTCTGCACAAAGCGTTTCTGGCCATTAGTCAATGCCATAGCTCAGGAACAGAAGGAGAGACATTTAATAACTTAATATATATATGGAAACAGCAGACTAACAACATCCAGAACGTAGGCAGTGTGGAGGTAAAATGAAGTCACTCTCATGAAAGAGACAGAAACGAATGAGTTCTGTGTGCAGTAAATGTTCCAGATGGAAATGAACGAACCAGCCGGCTCACATGCCCAACCTATTTTAAAATGACTAAAACACAGCGCTTCATTGTTAAAATATACTTCCCTAATTTCCCTTGAGCTTTTCTGATTTGTAGCGAATATGTAGCAAGCAATCGAACCACTTCATTAAAATCTCCTATTGTCAACTAAAGCTTGAACCCAATTATCATTTAAAGGGAGACGTGTAATCATCATTGTTCACAAATATGTTGTAGCTGTACATGCATGTCAGCCCAAAAAATGAATCCTCGGCAGCACTCATAGTCACACTATTTTTAGCATATTGTTTATTTCCCTTGGTGGAAGAGTGTAGCACGGGCAATGGAAGAATCCATTTCATTTTGGACTGGATCTGAATCCCTAAATGGACATACAAATATTTTTTCACTTTTGTTAACATTGCCAGTTAGTTAGGGCATTCATGGGTCGTCAGAATAATCAGAACATTTTAATTGCTGTTTTTTCATGCGTTTCATCATATTTTCTTAAAATGAGTCTCTTGGTTTTTTAAAGCTGCCCTCTGATATTATCACAAATTCAATATTTTAATGTGTGTATGGGAGCATAATCACTCCATTGATTTGATTATGAAGCAGTTTATGACAACCCCAAATAATCTAGTAGCTGTAATGACTAATACCTGCAACTACAATGCACATGTGTAAAAATGCAAAATGGTAAAATACGTCATGCGTATGTTCATGTATTTAATGCTTAATTTCAGAACTATGTAGCAAAAAGAGATTTGTATAAAAAGGCTATTTGACCTGGTTTGTATTAATATTGTATGGTACAAATACCTATTATACAGACTCAAGACCTTTTATGACATACATTTATAGTAAGTTATTTATAGTAAGTGATTTATCTTAACATAAACATCTTATTTCAGGCAAACAACTTACAGTGCATCAGTTATTTTGACTTGTTTGGCGTTTTCCTCTTTCATGCACAGCAATTAGCATTAGCAGGGCCATGGAATATGCAAATGCAGAAATCCGCAGAATTTCTGAAATTTAATAAAAAAATTAATTAAACTCAGAATGATCCCACATCTCCACCACAAGCAGAAAGGCATGCACTGAACTATAAGCCCCTTACTGTTGACGGTTCAACGTGAATACACAAACTGTTGGTGTCAATTGTCCTATTCGTTTTCAGTTTTGGCATTTCAATGAATTCTTTCCCGCAGGTTAGGTTGTGAGGGTTCTCATGTGGACCGACAAGCCACTACTATATCCGAAACCCTTCGCACGTGTTTTGCACGAGTATTGCTTCTCCCCTGTGTGGGTTCTCATGTGGACCGACAAGCCACTAGTATTTCTAAAACCTTGCCCGCATATTTTCCAAGCATCAATTCCCACCTGTGTGGGTTCTTATAGGGACCGTCAAGTTACAATTGTGTCTGAAACCTTTACCGCATGTCTTGCAAAGCAACGGCCTAGTCTCACCTGTGTGGGTTCTCATGTGGAGCGCAGCCACTACTATATCAAACCTTTCCCACATTGTCTGCAGCAAAAGGGCTTCTCATCTGTGTGGTTTCTTATGTAGGCTGTCAAGTGACCATTATATCCAAAAACATTCCCACGCTTTGCAAGAATATCACTTCCCACCTGTGTGGGTTCTATTAGTTGGGGTTCTATATCTGTCAAGTGATTATAATGTCTGAAACAAGGTTTTTGCCAAAATATGGCTTCTCAACTGTGTGGATTATCAGGAGTCTAGATAATTGGGGCCTAACCTTGAAAGCTTTCCCACAAATGTGACGCTGGGAAAGTGTTTCTCCTGTGAGAGTCTCACGGTTTATCTCTGACAAGTTAGAGTTATTTACATTGTTACTAGGGCTTTGTCTGCGATCTTTTATTTTTGAGTCTCCACACTTGCAACCATTTTTCATTCCGTCCCGGAACGGAAATTTCACAGGAGAAAATACTGGCATTGGCATTGTTGTCAGAAAACTAGATATCTGATGACACATTGGGGTCATTTTTTTGAGTAAATACAGTAAATATATTACATATTGCACCTTTGATCATTTAATTACACATATGTATTAATGTGTTTATAATGTATTTTTTATATATAGCATGCATTAATGTAGCCATAGTGTAACCTGTTGCAGCAAAATGGATAAATGTTTATTACCGTGCACAGTGAAAACTTAAAAAGGGTGTTAGGAACACTGGGGGGGGGGGGGCAGAGGAACAGGATCTTTTCACAGATTATCTGTCTCATGTGCTACTACTTTCAGCCTTGTTGAAACATTACAACTGTCATGAAGTTAAACTTTATTGCAGGAGGTTTGTATTAGACTGCATTAGATTTACCTATGTGTACCTAATAACTAGAGTGCATATTTGGCTGAATAAACTATCTTTATTTAAGAAAAGCTCAGACTTGTGTTGTCAAATTATCACTATGACCTTCTGTCTCCTAGGTTATACTGTATGCACGTCAAACTACACAGCAAGGTGCAGTTAGTCATTAGTGTACTTAAATAGCATTCTCTGGATAACCTTTCTTATAGAAAGAGGACTTAGATATGGTATTACTTCATCATCATCATACATTTACATGAGCAGGCGGACAACATTAACCTACAGAAGAACTCAGTCTGAAAAGTAAATGAATTCCTCCATGCAGCTTTGATGTGTCTAAAAGCTAACATGACTTCTGTTGAACAGAGTAGGAATGGAAGAAGAGAATATGTCTGTCACTTTTTATTTGTTAACATCTTGGTTTCTTAACTGGCTGTTGAAGTGTAGTTTCTCATACAGTAACAAAAGATGCGAGTGCAAAGATTTTGCAAACACAAGTTACAACCCCCGCCTTTTAATCCTAATGACGTCCCTGATTATGACAATGCAATCTGAAAGCTCAAATCTGAAGGAGTCATTTTACTGTAAAAAATGTAAGCACATTTTGTGGCTTTAAGGCTTCGGTTTCCTTCTCATAAGTCCATTTTTGAATGAAGGACTTCTACCTGTAACAGAATATTTTGTAATGGAGTATTTCTAAATTGTGGAATTACTGCTTCTACACAAGTAAAAGGATCTGAATACTTGTTCCTCCACTGTACTTCTGATCTCTTTGGGGACCCAGTAACACTGCTTATATCGAATGTGTAATGAAATAGCCACAACTTCCCCAGAGCAAGCAGCATTCCACCCCCCCACTGCCAACATCAGCATCCACAGCAGCACAAACAAGACACAAATAGCACTTTCTCCATTTGAGTTTACTGAGTTTAAGGTCTTTACTACCAACAACAAATACCCGGCAACACAATGTAGTTTATAGTACAGACATGCTTAAAATAAAAATATAAAAAAACAAAAACTATTCAAGTTAGGTTCGGACTAACGCAAGAAAACAGATCCAACATTATTGCACATTTCTGTACATGGCCTGGTGGGAAATTTGGCAAATCAGATACAGTCAGGACTAAATGTTCTATTTCACATGTGACTCCTGTGATCAGTGTAGCCCCTATGTTAATGACAGAGTGGTGAGCGAACAGGTGAACTAAGGTTTAAAAAAAAAATTATAAAAAAGACAATAACATTAGGCAGATTATCTGAAATTAGAAAGAAAAAAAAAACATATTCAAGTTAGAGAAAACAATGCTAAACCAAAGGCCCTGAAATACAGCAAAGAGATTTACTGGTAAATCCTTGTATTATTATTATTCTTTCTTTCAACCACAGCAGCCATCCATTTCCACTTTCCAACAAAGAAGTATATCCACTCTTATGTATCACGAACTTTGACAATACACACAAATATTGCTTTGGTTCATACAATTCCAACTGGATTTATGATATATAGGGAAATCTACAGTTTAAGGCAATGCATTAGACTGATACATACACAAAAACTGTCTCTATTGTTTGTTTTTTAGTTGTGGGGTGACGTAACCATGCAGACAGAGCACTAATGGCCAGAATGTGACTGACAGACTGTATGTAGAAACAAAAACAAACTTTCAGTTTGAGAAACTGTTTTTAGAATTCTTTCTTGGTGGAAAAATATGAAGTGATGACTGAGAGGGATTACTTTTGTATTAGTCTATACATTGTTTTAAGATACCTTTAACGTTAAATGTATTTCAAGGTTAGATAAACCGGGAACCTCTGAGCAACGCTACATCTGGAACGTTGAGAAGAAAATGTGAACGGTGCAACAAGGCAGGCCTGCTTG
This sequence comes from Etheostoma perlongum, assembly GCA_026937815.1. Taxonomy (NCBI): domain Eukaryota; kingdom Metazoa; phylum Chordata; class Actinopteri; order Perciformes; family Percidae; genus Etheostoma; species Etheostoma perlongum. Next base: position 1,977,795 of record CM049377.1, on the reverse strand, counting down.
GTTCTTTTGGCAAATGACTGTAAAGATTTCCAAAGAATATGTTTACGGCGTTTCCTCTCTAACTGGGATGTTTTGGGACTGATTGGTGGGATTGCTGAGGACGAAGTTACAAAACTAGACAAAAATGACGAGACTTTTAGTCAAAAACTTGACTAACAAAAAACATATGTGAATGACTAAATATGACTAAAACTAACAAGGACATTTGGCACAAGATTAATACTAAATTAAAAATAGGTGACAAAATGAAACCTACTGGTAAGAGCTAATGAGGTTTAACCATGTATCAGCTAATTTAAATAGCTCACCTTACTGTATTCAATTATGTAAACTGTGAACTTCTGTAATATTGTATGTGGCGTTTGTTTTTGCGGGGTGCACCTAAACAACTTCTTCCTTCCCGAGAATATTTAGCAAGAAGCACGGCCGCTCCGGAGCTTAGACAGAAGAGCTTGGTTTACAGAAATGCAAACAACCCCAGAGTGTTTTCTCCTATCCCAGAATGTATGCTCCTGTTGCCGGACCGTCCTCAGCCGTGCTATGGAGAGAGGTCTGGCACAACAAAGACTGTGGATTTTGTCCCCCATCTCTTACGTTGGTAGCACATTAGGAAGGGATCCTTTAACGTTCAGTATGGACAAGAGGAATAATTACATGCTTCAGTGTACATATGAGCGCCTGACTATTGAAAAAAATGTGAACTTATCCTTTACGTACCAGACATAACAGCAGAAGGGCCACCAATAATGGCTAAACATGCACGGGCGCATGTCAGCAGCCTCTTTGCCAGAGCCTGCAGCTGCCTTGGAACCAGGATTGAATGCTGGGCTATGTGTGAACTACAGAAGACTATATCTACCTATAGTAGTGAGGCTTAGTTATTAAAATAAATCATGTATAATATTTGCAACTTGCCCTGTAAAAGTCTACACGCGTGTTTGAGATGAAACAGAAACCGTCTCAGTGGTGGGCGTGGGTGCATCAGTAACAGTAGTAGAGTTGCGAGCGCAGCCCCCTGAAGGTGTCGTCGTCCTGCTCTCCTTCAAACAGCATGGCGTCTGGAAGCACCACGCCCTCTAGTGGATCCGGCTGGCAGAACTCCACTATGAATTCCTCCTCGCAGTTCAGAAGCACTTTCGACCACGCAGACAAGTCCAGCTGGGCCGCGATGCCGCCGTACTCCTCGGGCAGAACCGAGCGGGGGATGTTCCGGTGCAGGGAGCGCAGGTCCGAGCCGTGGAGGATGTACTGAGGGAGGAGACAACACACAGACTGTCAGGGACATCATTGTCACATTCATTATTCACAGTGGCCATTAGGGCTGCACAGTATATATATTTCTTTTTTATTAATATCGCCATATCAACACTAAGCAATAAACACATAACGAAAGACTGTGTCATATCTCAAAAGACACTCAAAGATTTATTTTTGTATTTGTTGAAAGAGAGTTATTAGTGGAAAACTGCAATTTGAAAACTTGCTGTCACTTTTTTAATAGTGCTTTCTATGTTCAATTCATTGTTCAATGTGTTCAGTAAAAGAATGTTGGAAATTTTCCTTTCATTTGTTTTAAATTCAACCAGCAATTTGCTGTATTTGAGTAGAATACTAAAAGCAGCATTGTCATCCCGATATACAACATTATTGCATATTTTACCCAACTCTGCAGCATCATCTCAGCTCTGCTGAGATTTATGGCTTCTTTCCGCCCGTTGTTTGGGTTTTACAGTTTTACTTTACTGATTTTTACTCTCATACCAAAGTTTTCGGCCATAGCCGGCAGCTGTTTTCAGTTGAAAACTAAAAACCAACAGTACAGCAGCCAGACAGTTAGCAGCTAGCTGGTGAACATAGTGGAGCATTTAGCAGCTAGAGAGCCAGATTATTCTCTCAGGAGATGGTGGAGCGCAAAGCAGAGCTACACTAATTACTGGACATACATTCATAAGTAAAATTAATGCTAATGTCGCTCTGTGTCTGCTGATTGTTAAAACAAAAACTGTCTTCTAAAATGTTTTCCATAGTTACTTCTATATAAGGGGATAGCAAGTCAGTGATGTGCTTACAGCTCATTTTCACTGCCCACATATAAAACCCATTTCCTGCAGGTTTAAATGAACACAAAAGGAACCCCCGCTCAGGACATTTTGGAAAATACAAGTTGTTTGGCTTGAGTTCATTACACTGAAAAGAAAAAGCTCGGCCTTCTATTTTGCACAAAATTCCAAATAGTCCTTTGTTTCAAACAAAAGAGTTAGAGACAGTTCAAGGTCAGTAGTTACCCTCTCTGCCATCTTCTCCTTCAGGAACGGCTTTATTATAGCGAAGATGCCTTTGAAGATCATGGGCTCGTTTATTATGTTAACGGCCTTGATTCTGATTGGAAAGCCGTCCTGTGAATTAGAAGAGAAACTGCATTCAGAACTGTCACAGCTGGTCCTTGTCAAACATTTCATCTGTGTTTTATGTAAATATTACACACACTACATTTCATCTGTTTTATGTAAATATTACACACACTACATCTTATCTGTGTTTTATGCAAATATGACACACTCTGCAGTCACGACCAAACTCCAGCCATTGCTCCAGGGCCACTGGTGTAAATGAACATTTTTTTCCCACGTGTGTGAAAAGGAGTGTGGTTGCCACTTCTCCATAGTCAATGTGTTAACAGTCTCGCTTTGCCAGACTATCCTCCACGGTGCTGCGGAGGAAGGTCTGTCTAGCCACACAGCATTCTGGGATGGGAGTAATACATGCTCTGGTTTATCGGCATTTCTTTAAACCAATCACAATCATCTTGGGTGACGCTAAGCGCCGGACGGAGGCCCGGTGACGCTTCAAAATAAAAAAATAGTCTCAGAAAGGAACTTGTTTTGATGGAACATGTGTACGTTCAAAAGTAGTTTTAGTCGTCAACAGAAAACTCAGATTGGACAGATAGTCTAGCTAGCTGTCTGGATTTACCCTGCAGAGATCTGAGGACCAGGTAACCATAGTCCTCAGATTGGACAGATAGTCTAGCTAGCTGTCTGGATTTACCCTGCAGAGATCTGAGGACCAGGTAACCATAGTCCTCAGATTGGACAGATAGTCTAGCTAGCTGTCTGGATTTACCCTGCAGAGATCTGAGGACCAGGTAACCATAGTCCTCAGATTGGACAGATAGTCTAGCTAGCTGTCTGGATTTACCCTGCAGAGATCTGAGGACCAGGTAACCATAGTCCTCAGATTGGAAGGATAGTCTAGCTAGCTGTCTGGATTTACCCTGCAGAGATCTGAGGACCAGGTAACCATAGTCCTCAGATGGACAGATAGTCTAGCTAGCTGTCTGGATTTACCCTGCAGAGATCTGAGGACCAGGTAACCATAGTCCTCAGATTGGACAGATAGTCTAGCTAGCTGTCTGGATTTACCCTGCAGAGATCTGAGGACCAGGTAACCATAGTCCTCAGATTGGACAGATAGTCTAGCTAGCTGTCTGGATTTACCCTGCAGGGATCTGAGGACCAGGTACCCATAGTCCTCAGATTGGACAGATAGTCTAGCTAGCTGTCTGGATTTACCCTGCAGAGATCTGAGGACCAGGTAACCATAGAACCAAGCAGGCCTGCCTTGTTGCACCATCCACATTGTCTTCAAAACTTACCGTTTATAGTTATTTGCGAACGTCATTTTGAAATACATTTAATTCACACAACATAAAAGAGTCATTACATCCCCCGATGTTTGGGTTTCTCACCTGGAGGATGCTTACAACTTTTTTGGCGAGGAACGGGCCTGGATTGGACGCTTGGGACATGCCCACTCCGGTGTAGTCGGCTAAGATCACAATACCGTTCACCTGCGTCTCCTCCGGCTGGATCAGCTTCTCCAGAGTCAGATACAGGGCCCTCACATTGTCAACAAATGGATAATCATTTGGTTTCCATTTCCCTGTAGAATGAGAATGAGTTGAGTAAGTGCACATCATGAGTAAAGCCTGTCCTGGAAGAATTAGTCACACAGTATGTTCTTAAGAATTTGAATAGTACACCATATAGGACAGCTAAATGGAAGACAGTAATTATAAACTGGTTAGTATGGACCGTCGCCCAATGTCTCTCGCCTTGCAAAACGCTGTTCGTTTAGGGAAAAGAACAAACTTCAAGCTAGCAAGCCACATGCTAAAAATGTAGTGTAAAAGTTTTGAAAAAAATGGGGCAGGACTGCTTGGTTCTTTCAGGGAATAATGGACCATGGATCAGCTGATTTAATTAGCTCATGTTACTGTAGTGTGTGAACAGTTAACTTCATTTAATATTGGATGGGACATTTTCTTTTGCAGGGTGAAAATGTTCCACCAAAACTAGTTCCTTCCTGAGACTATTTTGCAGGGTCAAGACCATTGTGATTGGTTTAAAGAAATGCAAACAACTCAAATTGGATTTTTTTCTCCTATCCCAGAATGCATCTGTGGTGTAGCCAGACCTTAATCCACAGCGCTGTGGAGAGAGGTCTGGCAATGTGAGACTATAAAAGGGTTAAATCCTTATTAAACTGCTGAACTCTCCAGTGAAGATGAAGAAGTCACTAACCTGGCCGGAGACAGAGGATGTATCTCCCATTGGGGTCGGGCTGTGGCAGGACCGTGAGAAAGCCCAGGTCCAGACGTGTCTCACTGTGGATGGCTTCAGGTCCTGGAACACCTCCGGCCAAGCCTTACGGCCGGCGTGGTAGTGGAGCAGCAGCTGCAGGGCACGGTCATAGTCAAACTTCCTGGCCCGCAGGAAGCGCAGCAGGAAGGCGTCGTCCAGCCGGGTCCTGAGGTTGGGCTGTTCCTAAAGAGTGAGGGGGAAAAAATATATATATACTCAATTCACTACTTCTTAGACACCGGTGTCTCTTCATTCAATACCTTAGGAGTAAATGTCATCAGCATCAGTGAGCCAATAAGCATGCTTCTACCAAGATCTAATAAGGTCTATGATTGGCTGTCTAACGTCACACATCGTAGAGACACACAGGAAAAACTCGACGTTACACAGAGACGGGCTCACATAGAGCTGAAACATAAATAAAAAGATTTGTGCTGTAATCTCAAATGTTGTTATTTTCTTTCATAAAGAATTGTTATTATAGGAACAGGTATCAAATTCGTGCTATTTGAACGATAGCCAGTCTGACTCAATGGATGAAGAGTTGGTAAACAGGGTGAAAACAGTAAAATTATTAAAATGAAATAACAACAATATTATTGAGCTGAGTCTGACAAAGCCCATGGATTGATGGAAAGACCAACAATGATTTGATGAAGTATTGTCTCTCTGTGTAGCAAAAGCCTGATATATCTTCCTATTTAGCTCTGTTGATGTCCATTAAACACCACAGTGAGCCACAGTTGTATACACTCTTTAATACAATGAATAAGGGCAATGTAGTTTATTTAAAAGCAATCCCACACCATCCTGCTGCTGTAAAAACTCCCTTGAGCAATACGTTGGTGTTTGAAAACGTAAGTAACCTTAAGTAACATTTGCCAAAAACTAAAGTACCCAAGAGTTTTAGAAATATATTTTTTAGTTGTATATTTCTGACCCATTTTTAAAGACTCCACAAGCTGGAGAAGTCAGAAAGTATTTGAGACAAAGTAACATATTGGTGATTTTAATCTTTGCGTGGGATTTGTTAGCGATTACAAAAATACAGTATTGCAAGCCTTAAATTTAAAAAGTTCAGCTTATTCTTTAGACTACACATTGTGATTAAAAGTTACCATCATTATCCTTTTGATGGTGTATACAGTGTGTAATTATCTTGTACACTGATGGCTTTTCTTCTGTTATTCATTTATTCATATTTGTAAAACTCACTGCTGTACAAGAACACTGCTGGCTTATAAATTTTTATTTTTTTTATTTAAATGTAATCAAAAAACAAGTATATAAATATAGGCACATACAATGAGAGACGTTAATACCTTCAGTATCATGTCTCTCAGTGCTTGGACATCCCGGAGACGCCACTCTGGCTTCTCCTGGAGCTCCTCTCGTGCCTTGTGCACCAGCTCGGGGGTCAGGGTGCAGGAATACATGGGTGGGGGGGGTCCGGGGAACCAGCTGTGTCCTGTAGCTGCTGATGGGTCCAGCGGAGGAGACCTGAGGTCGATGGACTCATGCTGGTCGGCCATGGACGGTCTGGGTGGACCTGTTTGGGAAAGATCCGGGTTAGCTTTTCTTGGAGCTTTCTCACACGGTGGTAGAAAGTAACTAAGTACATATGCAAGTACTGCAAGTACTTTAGTACAGATTAGGGCCGCATGATACAAGGAAAGTATGCGATAATGTTGTTGAATATCGCAATTTATCGAGCTTTTCTTTCTCTTTTTTTTCCTACAGTAGTATGACTCTTTTTTGCTATATTTATTTGAATTTACAAAATTTTATTTCTTATGTAAATATAAAGATTTTGTATATGAATGTATCTATGCATGTATGTATGTGTGTTATGTTTATAACTAAATAAAGAAAAAGCAATTAAAATGAGCAACACCTAAAACATATAAAGCAGTTAAATGCATACATATGAATGCAGCAGAATTTTATTTAGGGAACGTTGGATTTTGTGAAACAATTTCTAATTAAATGTGACTATAGTCCAGTGTGACTTATAGGTTTTAAAATATGGTACTTTATCATTCCAATATGCATTATGCACACTACATTTACACTATTATGTGTCTATATTGCCAATTAAACTGATTCTTGTATATATATTTTTTAATTTTTTATATTGTATATTAAAGTTTTAAATCCCATCAAGTTAGTCTGTTCATTAATTCCTGCTAATATATAATAATTCATTCCTGCTCATGCACAGACAGTTTAAAGTAATAATAAAAGTGGTATCATGGTTGTTAAAGTTTTTTAAAGATTAGGGGAATGTAAAAAAAGAACGTTAGGGGAATGTTCTCTAAAGGTTGCAACGTTAGGGGAATGTTATGGTAACGTTCTTTAAAGGTTGCAACGTTAGGGGAATGTTCTCTAAAGGTTGCAACGTTAGGGGAATGTTATGGTAACGTTCTTTAAAGGTTGCAACGTTAGGTGAATGTTCTCTAAAGGTTGCATCGTTAGGGGAACGTTATGGGAACGTTCTGAGAACGTTCGATGTAACCATAAACTAACGTTCCCAGAACGTTAAACCAACTTTCTTATGCAACCAAAACACAACCAGAACCTAACCAAACCTAACCTAACCTTCAGGGAACGTTCCCGCAACCAAAAACAAACGTTCTCAGAACGTTCTGGGGAGTATTTCCACAGCATGGTATTATCCGCCTACGTTTACTTAAGAGTAGCTAGAGAATCTGAATACTTCTTCCGCCAGTTTACACCCATTAATACCAGTTTACCAAAGTGGACAACTAGGACAACATACAGTATATTGGAATATAAAGGTTCCCTATCTGAGAAGAGTAGTAGAGTTCCCTACAGCAGCACTAACGCTATGTATTTGTATTTGCAGTCAGAGCCTAGTCGAGACGTAGCTAGCTAGCTAGTTAATAACCTGCTACAGTACAGAACCAATGCGACAAAACTAAAGTCAGAAAAATGACTAAAAAAAAATACCAACCAGAAACTTCTTTCAACATTCAACGACTAGGACATACATAAACGCATTTTATCAGCATCCATTGGCAAGAGTTAAAAATTCCAAGAAAACATAGCGACGACCAGAAAAAGTGTCAAAAATCACAACAGACCATGTCAGGGAAATCCTTCTTCCGGGTAGAGAGATGGCGCTCTCTCATTCGTCCATATTGACGCACGAGGGCGGTCGAGTTTAACGTCTGTTGTTTTGATGGTGATGCTGCGTTCATGAGTCCCTCGGAAATAAGCCACTGAACTGAAAGAAACATGGACCTTGTTATAAAAATTGTTTTTTTCGTGCGCGTCTCGTGAGTTTCTTGATTTATTTGTTTTTATCTTAAAAAAAATCGTCCCACACGTCATTCCCACAAAAGACTAACTGACTTGGCAACATTTTACTTGCTAAAACAAACACTTCATTCTATGTCTCTTGTTTCGCACAGCTTCAGTGCACTTAAATCTGTCATGTTGCTAACTAACATAATAAAATGGCATTACAAAAAATAGAGCCTGTGTGTTTTTATAGTAGGCTGCAGTAGTTCAATGCATACTGCGTGGAGTTGTAGGCCTATTTGCTGCATATTTACATATCTATCTTTGTTCTATTTTTGATTGGTTTCTAATTAGTTTATTCCAGTATTGTATGAGGTACTTGAAAGCAATACTTGAGTAAAAGTACAAGTATCTTACCAGAAAATAACTTTAGTAGAAGTTAAAGTCACTTTTCAGCATATTACTTAAATGTCTTAAAGGATCTGATATGTACTGTACTTAAGTATCAAAAGTCTTCTGATAGATATTAAATGTATTTAAGTATTAGAAGTAAAAGTAAAAGTAAAAAAAAACTTTTGATAATGGCCAAAGGTGTGTAACGTTATCTTCATATCACAACTGCCGATTTTTTTAAAATTTTATAGATATATTTCTTTATTTAAAAAGGACAGTGCACATTCATCATCATGAGTATAGAGTCCAACATGTAAATGTGCCAGATTTAGCCATACAGGCAAATTTTTATCAGTAATAAAGTAAATAAAGTAAAGTATAGATGCCTAAAAAATCTACTTAAGTACATTAACAAAGTACAGCACTGGTTTGTTCTTATTTTCACCAAGGGGCCTAGATTTCTTTTTTTGTGTGTGAAAAAGATTACATATAGCAGTTACACTTGAACACAGTAGATGGCAGATTTTGCCTTCATAGGCCGACTCCTGTCACTATGGCATCCATCGTCTCAGGATCTGGCAGGTATGTTTTCTACTTTGAATATAAAAATGAATTCTTAATAATGATACATCTCATGTATCCTAATGTAGGCCTAGTCATCTGTATGTACGCTAAGATGTTTGTATTTTTGTAAGATCAAAGTACTCTATCTACTCTACCTTTGAGGATGACTATCACATCTGAAGCTTCCTTTTGTTTTCTAAGTCAAACCTCATGCTAAATGCAGCACATTGATAACAGCTACAGATTTATTTCACTGGAATGTGAAATAAAGCCTTGAAGTGTCCACAATCCCTCTCCCTCTCCCAATCAGTGCTATCTATAATGATTTTATGGCACTTTATCAGTCTGAGGCAACATGTTGCGTTAGGCTATCAGTGAACAAGCAGCACTGCCACGTTGGACCCATTTTCCAACATGTCTGATTTCTTTATGTACTTGTCAGCAAATGTGCAACATTCACTCCTCAGAAAACCCTTGTCTCATAATCACATATAGTGAGAAATATGGTCTGCAGAAAATGCAATGTAAAAATAAATCTTGAGATTTATTAATTCGTGTTCACATTTTAAGGCGAAGCATTGCCTGTTTTTGTAAGGCAGTACAGGTTACAAGGCATCATTTATTCCATCAGTTAAACCATGACAACCTACTAAACAAAATATATAATATATATTTTTAAAAACCTATACAACACACTATTGGGAAACTTCCTCAGTGTGTCTGCCTGGGACTTTTAAAAAGTGGCACCACAGAGCTCACTATGTGTAGAAAGAGTCCTTGGTGTAAATTTTAACATGTTCAATTTTACTACTGTCAATGTGTATTTCCAGTACATAACACAAACCACATATATTTTGGTCTTGTCACAGAATGTTGGAAAGCTGAACTCGTTCAAGTGATTTCCTCATAGGAGAATTCCGGTCAATTTCAACACGTAGCTCTGTTTGTAAATGTGGAGTGCTGTCAGAGAGAAAAACTAACCAATCGGTGCTGCCTGCACCGAGTTATCCCTCTGCTAGAGTTAGCACCCAACAGGCTTAAACAGGGCAAGTTTTAAACGTGTTTTTAGACTCTAAATTTGTTCAAATATCATTAAAAGTGCCTCCCCGTGTGCAGTGATTCCTTCCGAGGGAACACGGTGAATCTGACAGCAGTAGATGTGACAGAAAAGCATGTTTCGACTAGTGTGGACTCTACCAGAAAACAGGAAATAAACAGAGGTCTGTTCACTGGTTGAATTAACACAACTTTTCTACTGCAGTCAAATTCGCTGTGTTCACTTTGACGGTCACGCAGGTGGGCACTTGTAATAAGATTTCTAACATGTTTAGAGGCTAAAAACACGTTTAAAACTTGCCCTGTTTAAGCCTGTTGGGTGCTACCTCTATAGGAGGATAACTCGGTGTAGGCAGCACTGACTGGTTAGTTTTTCTCTCTACTGACAGACCTCCGCATTTACAAACAACAGAGATACGTGTTGGAATTGACCGGAATTCTCCTTTAAGTTTTAATGAAATGAGAATTTACTGACTTCCTGACTGGAAGTTGACAAAACTAATGATAATAAAAAAATACTGTGCAATACTAAATACATGACAATGTAAGGCCTCCTGTAACATTCATAAAATACTGACGTGATCACGTCACCATGTCTAACATGAGCCTTGCTACACACTGAGGCCATGCTCAAGGAAGTGATGTTACCCAATAATAAACTACATATATACAACAATGTACGGCTTTCTATGTGCCGATTGGATAGGTTTGATGCTTATAGTTTTGTCTGGCTTTCGCTGAGCTGTAGAGCTCAACTGCAGCTGCATGTGTGAACAAATAGATCCCTGAAGAAAAACAGCAATCTGCAAGGGACATAATTACAATCATATTCTATATATTTAACAACTTTATTGTTTCAGTCAAGATTACAGCTTCATTGCTGTTAATGTATAAACTTATATATAAAGACCCTGGTTTAACACAATAAAAAAGAAAAAAGGAAACAGGGTTCAGAGGACCGTTAGATGGCCTCTTGCTTCGTAATAGTAGGCTGAGGGATGGAGGTTGGGTGCTTGGGCACAGTGGCTATGACCCCCTGAGCCAGTTTATAATGTTCTGAGCTGGAGGCAGTAGGCGGAGACGGGATTGGGGTTTCAGGAGTGGCTGAAAAGTAGAACACAAAAGAACAGGAGCGAGTTAGAAACTGTAGCATAAGAAGGTGTATTTTTACCATTTTGTGGTATAACGTGTTTTGGGGCACAACACAATTTTCAGATAAAGGAATAAGCACTTTTGTGAAATTTCTCAGAGCATTAAACATGTTAAGAAACAATAACAGAAGTTCTCTTTGACAAAATAAGCCAGATTAGTTCCCATGAAGAATTTAGAGGATTATTCTGCCAAGCTTTTGCAAGTTTGTCCTTCCAGCTACAAGGTTACTGCAGGTAACACAGCTCCATGTGCAGTTACCTGCACATGGAGGTAGTTACCTGCACATGGAGCTGGGTGACGCAGACTTTACTGTTAATTAAAGTATGTTTGTCTGTTCACTTGGATTAATTCTTCTGATCACAGAGATCACAACGCTTGTACTTGACATTTGTATTTTTGTATTTTCCTTACAGATTTGACAGTTATGGATGGGCGTTGGCATGTTGCTGGTCACTATAATGTTGCTGCTGCTGAGGTGTTCCTGAACCAGGTGAGGGTGCAGGGAGTGAGGTGCGTGTGGAGCCTCATTGGCCGAACCTGAGAGACAAAAAACACACATATACAGTCAGTCTCAATTCACTGCAGCATGCATGTGACCACTAGCCTAGAAAACCCTGGGCCATGTAGAAAGGCATTTTCTATGGGCCCCTCCCTGCATTCACAGCTATTCTTTCTAGCATCTTTTTGGGCCCTCCTCACATGAGGGCTCTGGGTACTCAGTCCCCTTTTTCCTCCTCAGTCCGACGCCCCTGGCCTGGGAAATCCAGACCCAAATCCATAAAATGAAGGGTCTGGCACTGAGTAATAAAAATGGCACCTTGATGGCGGCACCAAGCGTGCATTTGAAAATCTCACGGCACGCAATTGGATAACACTACGACCAATCACAACAACCCACGGGGTGACGTTTCCAGAGCCCTGTACGCTTAGCTACCAGCGGAGCTAACTGGTAGATTAGACTGTCATCATCTGTTCAGCTGGCCTCTTGCCCCGCCTATATCAGATACACGGATGTGATTGGTGCAGCTCAGCTACAAGGGCATACACTGTAAAAAATGGCTGTGAAATCTCCAGTTATTTCACAGTAACACTACTGTATAAGATTTTTACAGTAGAATGCTGTAAAGTTACATCACAACCTTGCTGACATGACAAAATCACAGTAGTTTATGTATTACCGTTGAAATCACAGTAGTCAAAGCATTACTGTAAGAAATCACAATAGCCACTATAATACTGTAAATAGTAAACTACTGTATTTTTACTTTTTTTATCTTATGTTGTGTTTAATTGTTTTGTATTTTACAATGAATACATAGAATACTGTAAATGGAAGTACGGTACCTTTGCTGTAAAAAGAATTTACAGTAACTGGCTGGCCAATCGTTGCCAGTAAGTTACTGTAAATTTGACGTTAAATTTGTTACAGTGTAATTAATGTGCAGAATTACTCGCTGAGTAAATACAAATTGTGCTCTCACGAGAACTCTGGATTTCCAGATTGTGTAACCACACTAGGAATTCCACATTCCACTATAGCCTAAATCAAGGCTGCCCAATTTGGGGCCCGTGGGCCAAGTTTCGGCCAAATTCCCTTTTTATTATAAGAGTGCTCTAAAAAGATTTTTTTAAATCCTAACCATTATGACTACGAAACTTCAATGTGAAATCACAGTGCTGGTGAAGTTGAAACAGCTGTTTCAACTTCATGTTTCAGTCAGAAAGGTGTCTTTCCTTTGAAATAAATGTTCATTCGCCTGAAAAGAAGCACATAGATCATCTCTGCAAATTAATCCAAATCCAAAATCCAAATCTTAGGCCTTAAAATATCTTAAATTGGCTGAATTATTGTTTTCTAGTTCTTTTTTAACAGGTTAATCTTCTTAATCTTCCTTCGTCCATGTAACGCTACCTCTAATGCTTATTAAAAATATATATTATTTTGTGGTGTTGTAGGTCTTTCTTTTGATAGTCCAAATACAATTTGCTGTATATGTACAGTTTTGTTTCATTTTATTCAATTTGAATAAATGTATTTGCTTTGCAAGTACTTTTGTGACTCATTTCGTTTTAATGTCGTGAAATGGGTCTCAAATTTCATTTATAAAGGACTTAAAAAGTCTTAAATTTGACTTAATGAAACCTGCCAAAATCTTGGTTATTACTGTATATTGAAATTTGATTTTAGATTTAGAATGTTAATTCCCTAAATATATTACATTTTAACGTTATTTTTAGGCCCGTGGTCTGCCATCCAGACAAATATTTGGCCCTACATATGAAAGGATTTGGGCGCCTCTGGTCTATCTACACATAAAGTTTGTATACTGACCCAAAGCCTATGAGGTCAGAGGTCATGGTTGGTTACCATTGATGTGAAAGGGCTCACCTCCGAGCAGCATTTCCTGGAGCAGGTTGTCGATCTTGGCCATGCCGAAGAGTTTAACAAACTGGATCTGTTCGATCATCTGCCAGGTGATGCTCTGCAGCGTGGGCAGCAGCAGCAGCAGCTCCCCGAAGCGGCCCCGCGAGTCGTACTGCCGGTCGTTGATGTAGTCTTCCAGGCTGACCTGGACCTGGTATCGCATCCGCTTGATCTTTCCAGGGTCGCTCAGACCTTTAGCGTCTGTGGGCAAATAAAAGCGCGGGGGGGGGGTGTTTGCAAAGACTCATTGGGTTGGAACTTTTTTTTGTCTGTATGTATGATTTTCTTGAAAAAGTAGCAACACATGGAGGTGGAAAGTAAAAAGTTACAATTACTCACGTGACTGTAATTGCGTAGTTTTTCTGTGTACTTTTCCTTTTTAAAGTCATTTTTTAATCTGTAATTTCTGTTCTTTTGCTACATTTTAATTCACATCGGTTACTGAGAAAGAAAAATGAGTGCCCTTATCAAATCACAAAAGTCAATTTAGAAGGTGATTCAATTGAATAAGTATAATAAGTATAAAGAAGATAAGTATAAATATAAAAAGTATATCTCCCCCCACTGTTAAAGAGTAACTACTGTAAGTAAATTTTACTCTGAGTACATTTTTTCTTTTTTCTTTTTTTTTAGCGGCCGCCATGACAAGGACTGAGCCCTTGTACATGGGGGGCACGCTCCACCAGGTGTGCTATCCAGGCGTACATTTTAAACGAGCTACTTTTTACTTGAGTACATTTTTGAACCGGTCATTTTACTTGTACTTAAGTAAAAGTTCATCAAAGTGATAGTACTTTTTTTAAAACAGAATATTTGTGTACTCTTTCCACCTCTGAGATGAGTCAGTAATAGTACCTGGGTCAAAGAAAACTATGGCTTTTAAGCAGGCGTATTCGTTGTCGTCTATCTGGAGGTCCTGGAAGGGAAGCACCAGCTCATCCAGGATCCTCACCGCTACCCGGCCCACCTCCAGCTCCGGGCAGTTCCTGGGAATGATGTGGTCATTTCCTGCAGGGACAAGACATTTTAGGTTTAATCCGGGATGAGATAATGGTTTTTTTAAATTATAATTGGGCAATATGAGTGGGGTTTTACCTAACAAGAGGATGTCTTTGTAAAGCATGGACCTCTTTGCAACGCCGAGCAAGAGCTGTTCCCCGGCGTGAGCTCGCAGCAACGCCACCTGCAACACAGTCAGGCATGCACTGTAACAAATTTAACGTCAAATGTACAGTAACTTACTGTAACAATTGTCCAGCAAGTTACTGTGAATTCTTTTTACAGTAAAGGTACTGTACTTCCATTTACAGTATTTTATGTATTCACTGTAAAATACAAAACAATTAAACACAACATAAGATAAAAAGTAAAAATACAGTAGTTTACTATTTACAGTACTATAGTGGCTATATTGTGATTTTTTACAGTAATGCTTTGACTACTGTGATGTTGTCATGTCAGCAAGGTTGTGATGTAAACTTTACAGCATTCTACTGTAAAAATCCTATACAGTAGTGTTACTGTGAAATCTAAAGGAAATAACTGGAGATTACACAGCCATTATTTACAGTGTGGACGTATTAGTGTGATAATAACGCTGCCATCCTCTACATGGTAAAAGTAGCATGTGGTGGAAGAATTATTCAGATCCTTTACTTAAGTAGAAGTATTTATACAACAATGTAAAAGTACTCTGTCACGAGTAAAAGTCCTGTATTAAAAATGATACTTAAGTAAAAGTATTCAAGTATCCTCAGGCATATGTACTTAAAGTACTCAAAGTAAAAGTGCAGAAATCTCCTCCAAACAGCTGTGTTTAATGGTCTAATCATCTCAGTTGGACTTGTAGGCTGTTATGTTGTTTCTAGGTAGCTTTATAATAAAACATCAGATTTCATAAACTACATGTGGGTTGGGTGTGTAAAATAACTAAAAGCTGTCAGATTCAAGATTTCTTTATTGTCATACCACAGTACACTGTAGTACAAAATTACGTGCAAAGTTCACAGCTTAAAAGAATACAGCACAGAAACAATTAAAAACACAGTGGAAAAGTTATAAGTTATATGAATGAAAATAAATAAATGCTGATACGGATGTGCAGAGCATGTGGAGTGATAAATATAAATATATAACGTCTAAAAAACTGAAAGATATAAATATCTAGATACTAGATACATACAGTTGGGAAAAAGTATAAATATCGATATTTAAAAATAAAATACAGATACTGCAGATACTAAGGTGCATTTCAAACAGATTATTTTGAATTTAGAGGAGTAAAAAGTACAATATTTCTCTCTGAAATGTAGCAGAGTAGAAGTAGAAAGTGGCATGACAAGTAAAGTACCTCAACATTTGTACTAAAGCACAGTACTTAGTTACCTTGCACCAGTAGTTCTATATCCCTTTCTGAAAAGAAAGTGTCTTTTGGCAGAAGACTCCCTCAGTGGTATAACATATAACATCAGCAAATCAGTTACCAAAGCCTGGTGATCACACTGTTAATGATTCAGCGCCTATCTTCTTTTTTTTAATCTAGAAAGGATATAACTGTAAAACCAGCTCCTCATATTCTAACTCAGGATTTAAATACATTGACCACTCTGGTTGAAGAGTTTGAGGTTTTGAGTTTAATAAAATCTTGTTGTATTAAATGCATCTCCCTTTTTTCCCCACTACATCTGTATTTATTTTGGAAGAACATATCCCCTGAGTGTATACTTGCCTGCAGCCCACACTATGGTTTTTGCAGCCGACTGGTTGATGAGTGACCAGAGTGTCTATACAACTATGTACACTGAGTCTTACCTGGTCATCCAGGGGCAGGTCACAGAAGGCTGGGATGTACTTGGCCCACTCCACCAAAACCAACAGCTGCTGTTTCATGGACTCACAGACGTCTGTGATGGCGGCGATCTTTTTGGTCCTTATGTCGCCGTTGAGTATAGGAGCGGGGGAGGTGATCTGGACATGGGAATGTGGAGTTTTTAGTGTATATTTGCTGTAGTACTGTATGCTCATTGTTATCAGGCCCCCTCTCCAAAAAGCTTTCAGTAGCTGATTTGGGGTTCCTTGTACATATCATCATCATTGTACCTTCTGAAATTGTGTGATTAACCCTCATGTTGTCCTTGGGTCAAATTTGACCCGTTTTCAGTGAATTTAATTTTTTTTGGCACAAAAAATGGGCCGTCACAATAAGCGCTGAAAATGTCGACAATAAAAATACCAAAGAGGTGACAAAAGTTTCGGAAAAAGTGATAATAATGTTGAAAAAAAGTGACCAAAATGTTTGTTTTTTTTCATGGTTGACGGGTTAAGGAAATGATGATGACGTGTTATGAATGATGAAATAATCCTTGTGTTGTCTTCCTGTCGACCATCCAACTTTTTGTTTTTCTGGGTCAAAATTTAAAATGAATTTAAAATTATATTTTAAATTGACATTAACATAGGCACAGGCTAATTACTGTTAACTAACTATTTATATCCGTTTATATTATATCCGTCTTCTTTTTCAACACTTTTATCGCTTTCCCAAATGACTTTACTTTTCTGACGTTACTGTCACTTTTCCCCACGTTCCTGAAGCTTCTCAGGATGTGTTTGTCACTTTTTTCAGTGTTCTTTTATGAATTATTTTCTTCAAATGCTAGGACAGTTGAATAAATTGGGCAATTTTGGTTGAAAGAAACCCACATTTCTGATATAGAAACGTTTTGAAAATGGGTCATATGTGACCCAGAGGACAACAGGAGGGTTAAATGATGAATTAGAGACATGTCCTGTCCTTGTGATTGTGTGACAGTTAGATATGATTCCCTAACACGATTCAGCAAGTCTTACCTGTCTGGACAGGACGTCTGCCTGGATGAGTGCATTGATGGACGGTAAACTGCTGTCTTCGTAGCTGGATCTCCTGGTGCTGATTCTGTCTCGTTCATTCTGCACAGCTGAAGACACACACACACACACACACACACACACACACACACACACACACATATTTATAGGGTCAGCACTGCTGCTGCAGCTATATTCTTTTATCATTTGGGGCATTTTTAGAGGACAGCTGAAGACATGGCCGCAGGTCGGAGTCGAACTCGCGGCCGCTGCTGCAGCTATATTCTGAGAAAAATGTGCCAATTTCATGCAGTGACGTAAATTAGGAAACGCATAAAAACTATGAAAAATGGGGTATTTTCTCCATTACTTTGTTACACAAAGAAGGCTGGGTCATTTAAAAGAAAAATAGGTCTCCCCAGGTTGTCATGTTTATCAGTATATGGCTATTATTGCTTGGAAATGTTTGCTCAGCATAAGCTGGTTAGAGACTTCAGCGCTCCACTGAGTGATCATTAACAAAGTAATACTCTCGTGGGGATTGCAACACACCCGTCGAGTCACGTCAATTCAGCATGGACAGCTCACAGTGGTTTGCTAATTAGAAGGGACATTCTCTGTTATTCCACAAAAACATATATAGACTGAGTTGACAGATTGAAAACATAGAAAGGCTCCTACCTTCTTTCTTCATGCCGGCTCTGAAGCATTTCTTCAGTCTGCAGTATCTGCACTGATTTCGCTTGTCTTTGTCTACGATGCATTGTCTGTTGAACCTGGAAAATGAGTGTCATGAGTTTGTTTATGCTGCCACAGCATCGAAAAAGACACTTGAATGAGATTGATCGATTAATTGATCGCCAGAAAAGTAATCGCCAACAATTTTGATAATCTAAGAATCCTTTTAGAGTTTATTTAAAGCAAGAAATTCCAATAAATGTGCTGCTTCCAGCCTCTGCAATGTGAGGATTTGATGATTTTCTTCATGGTAAAATAAATATCTTTGGATGTTAGACTGTTGGTCAGACAAAACACAGGATGTCAATTTGAGCTGTGGGAAATTATAAGTAATTTCTCCCTATTGTATGACATTGTATTAAAAAAAATAGATGGATAAATCAAGATCCGCAGATAGGTTTTCGGAAAGTTCATTGTCTCTCTTTCACTCACACAAAAAATACACAAAAACATCAGTTGGGAATGACTCCACTGGCATGGCTACTTGTGCAGTGCCTTGCTTCAATGGCACTTCATCGACAGTATCAGAAACTTTGAGTTGCAGGTGTCTCCTCACCTGCATGAGTACATGTGGTTTTTGCGGACGCTGCGTCTAAAGAAGCCCTTGCAGCCGTCACAGCTGGAGGCCCCGTAGTGTTTTCCGGTGGCTCTGTCTCCACATATGGCACACAGGCTGCCCGCCCCCAGGTGGCCACTCGCGTTCATGTTGGTGCTTTCAGTCGGCGAAGAGTCTGACACACAGAGCGACAGAGAGTGATAGAGAGAGAGAAAAAATAGAACACACCTTATTGTCATTGCACAAGCTTGTGTACAAGGGAATTTGCTGTGGCATACCTGAATGTAAAAGTACTAAAAAAAAAGTAATACATACACAAATAAATACTTTCACAAAGATCTCCAACAGGGGGTCTACCTTAGAGTTACTTAGAGTTTAAGTTTTTTCAAAATGTCTTAACATGAATCCAACATATTATTAGCAAATATAAATCAGCCTATTTGTGAAAAAAAAATTAACGATAGGATTACTTGCCTATAGGTAAGGTATTCTCTAAGGTAGCCACACAGATACAGGTAACCCTGGGATTCACTGTTCCACATGTATTTTTAACATTAAAACAGGATTTATAAAATCATACTAACAATTATTTTTAATAGCTTAGTATTCTATGCACTAAAATATATGTAAGTATGTATGTATAAAGGCTTCAGGCAGCCCTACATGTTATTGTAGGCCTAGTTTATGCAACTGCATTTTATTCAGCATACTGTATGTAGAAGGGGGTCCCTGATCTGTCTCTCAGTTAAGGGGTCCATGAAGACCCCTGCTCTGACAAACACTGCAGAGTCATCCCAGTCAATAAATAAATGTCAGCTCAGCTGGCTTTTAGTTCATCAGTTTGAGACCTGAAACCATTTCATAAAAGCTTAATTAGATGGCATCAAGAAATATGCTTGATGTGGTTTGATTTAAGAAGGTGTGAACGGCTCAGAGTGAATACAGTGATCAGCTCCATTGACGGCTGATCAAACCCAGCTGTCAGGAAGACCTGTAAGGGTCTGTCAACCTGCCTGAGTAGCTCAGGCAGAGTCAACAGAGCACAATTGATGTCGGCTTGATTGCCTCAGAAAAAAGGCAATCACTGGAGACTTTTTAGTCACAGTCTTGGAGTCACCAGACTGGCTCAATCAATCAAACAGCATGTCATGCTGTAGATTAAAGATGTCAGGCTGACTCATGAGACGTTGTTATAGAGTAGGAACATGTAAGCGATGGGAAAGTTGAGTGGTAAGTCATGTTTCCTGTATGCTTCCCTTTTCTTGAGTTCTTGTTGGGAATTTTAGAACCAGGATCACAGCCAGATGTCATGGGAGACTGCATATATAAATAAGTTGGGTGTCATTGTGAACCCGTTTTGTCCACTTTGTCGACTCTGTGGGAACAGACCATTTGTAACAGGAGATGCATGATCCTGATACTCAAACTACTGCTTCATCAGAAGATGAATATCAATCCAGTGCAACCAATGTGCCCCCCCCCATCCCTCCACAAGCTCAAACAGGTTCAAATGGCTTTGACCAAATGGCCCGAGTGCATTGGGGAATACAGATCGGAGTCTCGTAAATCAAGGTCTCTTAATGTTTTACTCATGCACCCAGCCTAGAGGTGATATAAAGAAGAAGAAGAAGAAGAAGACCACACCATGGGATCATCCCTCTTTTTCACTTCACTGCCACAACTCCCTCCGTCCTCTCCTGACCAAAGTTTTAAATCAGTAAAAGTTTCAAAGTTCAACACCGGGGTTGCATATATGTGACTCACCTGAGCCCAAGGGGAGCACTTGCATGTTTTCGAACTCCAGGGTGGTATAGGCCGGGTCCAGAGCCTCGCTGTAGTCTGCCATGTCCATGTCTGCTGCCAGCACTTTGGACAAACAAAATCTCAACTAACCTGACAGTGGGGCAGAAAGACTTGTCCAAGAAGCTAATGTGTCCCCCTCCTCCTCCTCCTTCTCCTCCTCCTCCTTCCTTTCCCACACCCCAACACACTTCCACTAACCCCCCCCCTCAGCCTAGCTCCGCCCAGTACCAAGGTAGCCCAGTTGCGTGTGATGGGGACATATACTGGTGTCAGAGAGGAGACCAGTGACTGACAGTGGCGTCTCTAACTGGGGGAGAGGTGG
Source organism: Etheostoma perlongum (assembly GCA_026937815.1). NCBI lineage: Eukaryota > Metazoa > Chordata > Actinopteri > Perciformes > Percidae > Etheostoma > Etheostoma perlongum. Next base: position 1,957,033 of record CM049377.1, on the reverse strand, counting down.
AGTGTCTCTCTCTGGTTGATGGTTAACTAACCCCCTTCACTGGTGAATCACACGCTTGTTGTTTTTTTGGACGAGATAGCTCTACTTTGATATCTTTTGATATCCCGGGTGGAATGTAACTAAGTACATCTACTCAAGTACTGCACTTTAGCACAAATGTTGAGGTACTTGTACTTTCTTTTCTTTTCATGCCACTTCTACTCTACATTTCAGAGAGAAATATTGGACTTTTTATTCCACTGCATTCATCTGACAGCTTTAGTTACTTTACACATTAGGATGTTTGCCCACAAAACACATGTAGTTATGAAATCTGATGTTTTATTATAAATTAAAGTACCCAGCAATATAAGGGCCTACAAGTCCAGATGAAATGATTTTGAACCATTAAACACGGATTTGGATCCTTTACACTTTCTACAATGGGAGGATTTTTCTGCATTAAGTACTTTTAAGTAGATTTCCCTGATTTTACAGTTACATACTTCTACATCAGTAATATTTTCAATGCAGGATTTTTACATGTATCAGAGTATTTTTACAGTGTGGTATTTGTACTTTTTCCACCACTGGTCTCTTGTCAGTAATATTTAAACAAATCCTCCAGGACAACCCTTTGCCAAATCACTCCTCTGCCAATTTAGACCAGCTCAGTTGTACAATCATCACCGACTGCAGCATGCTCTTATCACATGCACACGAATTTACAGCTCCCACATTACGTTATAAAGCAACCGAGACCAAATGAAGGTGCAGCTTAGCTTTGTGTGTCTGCAGGGAGACCCAAAGTAATATTTGATTTTACTGCAGTTGTAGTTGCACTAGAGGATTTCCATTTCATGCAACTTTATACTTCCACTCCACTTTACACTACATTTATCTGACAGCCATGAGTGGATTGTAAGACAAATGTTCCCCAACTTCTCCTAAAAAAGGAGCAAGACACCAAGACTGAAAGAGACACAAAACGTGTGTATTGGTTTTTGACATTTTACAGGTGAAGTAGATCTCACTGGTGCAAAAACTGCACATGAAACTTCAGTATTTAGTTATTTATTTAGTAAAATCTTCCTGCCACAGCAGATACACACTGACGCTTCTGTGCACCGATATAATACAAAATGCTACAAAACACTATAGGAAATATTATAGGAAACCATAATAAAGAAAAGATACAGGATGCAAAAGAGATTAAAGCTACTTTACAAATGGTATTGTACTTGAATGAAATGTATTAGTCTATGATACAGTATTAGAGATGAAACTACCCAACAATACATAAGTATATAGTTTAATGTTAGCTCCACTTTGACCACCTGCCACATTGAAATGCATCAATAATAATAATGAGTACTTTTACTTTTCATTTCAGGTCCAATGTGTAGGAATTTCTCCCATCTAGCGTTAAGATCATATATCGCAATCAACTCTCTTGCGCCACGCAGTTCCAAGTATGTATTACAGCTACGGTAGCCTTCACGCTTCAAAAAGCCGGCATTTTGCTCTTTTCAATATCCTTTTTCTTGGCAAAGAAGAGGACTCCTGTTCCTGAAATTTGGATTTTGAATACTTGTGGCATTCCGTGTTTTTCAATAAAGTATTTCTGATTCTGATTCTGATTCTTCTACAAAGTGCCGGGGCCGGCATCCATTAGCAGCCCATTAGCAGCATTAGCAGCACCTGTGAGTTTATATTTGTGAAAACGCAAAAGACGTATGTCCTGTTTGTCCCTTACCGGCTAATGTATTTCAACAAGGCTCAAGACTATGGAGCGTCTACCCCAAGGGGGTAAGCCTCTCTTCAGAACATGTAGCTCTTATGGCGCCATTTTGATGCTAACAAGCCATCACCTGCCATTGGCATCCCATTGACTCCCATTCATTTTGACGTCACTTTGACAGCGAATAACTTTACATCTGAAGCCTTTAAAGACTCTATTTGTCCGTTGTTTATTCCAAAAGAAACACAACAACATATAAAAGGCTCTGTTACCTTGTAGCTCACGTTATAGCTCCGTAGCAGACGTTTTTATAAAAATAGACTAACAATTGTGTCATAACCACACGACTCACTGTTGCACAGTACAGGAATCAGCGTATAGTACAGGATAAGGTCGCAGACAGTTTGGACTTCCATCAGCTGTTTAGGTTTAATTACTAGTGTAAACTAGCATGTTAGTTAGCAGTAATTAGCCTGTGCCTATGTTAATGTTAACTAGCATGTTAGTTAGCAGTAATTAGCCTGTGTCTATGTTAATGTTAACTAGCATGTTAGTTAGCAGTAATTAGCCTGTGTCTATGTTATCTCCTAACTTATACCTACCTCTCCGTCTCTGCTGATTGGGAATGATTGAGATTTCTCTTGCACAGCTACCAGAAGACTTACAGCTTCCAGACAGGTTGCTCACGTCACATCTACGTCTTCCAGCTCAGTTGGAGGCTGCGCAGTAACGCTCAGCATCACCAGGAAAGAGCTTCTAATAGACTTCACTGGTCTCCTTCCAGAACAATGGGACCTGTTGGTCCATTTCTTTTACTGTCTACCCCAGTTCATGCAAATGGTAATGTAAAATTTCAAGCCAATAGGAATACTTGGAATTGATGGTTGTGGTAAATATTCATGAAAAGGTGTGAACGTTGCACACTGGACCTTTAAAGTACATTCTGTTGATTATACAGAATGTTGTACCCTCAGAGGTCTAAGGGGATTTTTTATATTACTGATCAGAAGAAACTCAGCTTTTTTGTAAAGCAATGCCCAAATTTGTTCCAGAGCCGTGTATAAAGAGATAATTTGGTCCTAACGCTGATAAGGCGAGGTCCACTTTTTGAAATTTCTAAAATCTCTTGTAAAAAACATACCCACGCTCAATTGTTTTGGTTCTTGAAATGAGTTTACAAAAGCCGTGGGCTCACAAAAGTAGTGTAATATATGAATGATATAGTAAATAGATGTCTAAAAAAGACCATTGCTTGGAGTCGCCGGTGCGTCTTTTGTCCTCAGAGGGTTAACTTGTGACTTAAGTATTTTTTACAAAAGGAAAGAGTTTCTTCTACTTCAGGAAACCCACTGGTCGGATCATATCAGCCGGTCACATTCAGACCAACTGTACTTCCGTGTGGAATACGTCGCTGGTAATCTGAGTTAATTCCAGCATAATTACCAGAGGAAATAACTCTTGCTAATGCAAAGTGATGCCTTTATGTAAAAGATTTCACTGTGTGAATGCAGGGGCTGCTCCAACACTTGTTGTTGGAAAAGCAGCTGCTCCTCAGGGAGACAGCCTTGATCATTCAGCATGTTAAAAATAGATTTCAGAAAATTAGAAAGACATTGATAGAAGATAGAAAGAAGTTTATTAGATGAGTTATTTTCTGCAGGTCTTAATCATAAACTTGTCTCAAAGAGCTTTGCCTGTAAATCTATATCACGTACAAAAAAAAAACAGAATGATGAAGTATTTGTACACCACTTCTGCACTTGTCAGGAGGTACAGTGTGTGGAAATCTTGTGTCCCCAGCAAATTTGATAAAATTAAAATTATAATGGTGAAATAAACACCACTTTATGTATATGTATGCATGTGTGTTTAGGAAGAATAGAAACACAATAGGGTCACAAATTAGTGTGAAGCTAGTCTGGCACTGACAGACCTTCTTCCACAGCACTGCTAAAGAGGGTCTGACTAGTCCACACAGCATTCTGGGATGCTGTGGTTTATTGGCATTTCTTTGAACTAATCCCAGTTGTCTTGAGCCATGGCGCCTCGGGGCCATCTTAAAATGCCAACACAAAGGAAGTGGAAGGTGACAGACATCTACCCAAAAATGAGGGACATCCGGCGGAATTTCCCAGAAATAAAACATTGAGATAGACTGGTGTGAGGGTGATCTTTAGTATGCCGCACAGGGCTGTAGTCAAGACCCCCTTAGTCGAGTCCAAGTTAAGTCCAAGACCAGGACTAGTCGAGTCCAAGTCAAGACCGAGTCCAAAGACAAGACAAGACCGAGTCCAAAGAGGTTTGAGTCTGAGTCAAGACCGAGTCCAGGACAGAAAAAAAGGTCTTATGCATGACAGTATCAAGACAATCATTTTGGGTTTCACTTTCCCTCCAATATTATTATCAACATAATAAAGACACCTAGATCGAGACAAGTCCGAGTCCAAACACTAGCGAGTCCAAGACAAGCCCGAGACCATAGAAAAACGGTCTTGAGTCCGGACTCGAGCACTACAGCCCTGATACCGCAGGTCGGGTTGGAACCCAGGCCGGTGCAAAGGACTCAGCCAACATGGGGCGCACATGCTACACGAAACATAAAAGGCAGAAAAAGCCTGAACATATAGCTAAACGTAAAAAATAAATGATTAAAGATGCTAAATTTGACCCACTTAAAAAAAAACATAAAGAGCAAAATAAATAAATAAGTATTAAGTAATATGTATAAGTAAGTAGTAAATACGTTTATGAAATACTGTTTAATACAATCCAGGTTAATATCAACTTTAATAATAACTTTAATCTACACTTGTTATTTTGCATGTAGCCTACTTGTTGGTGTGACGTATATGAAGTTATATGATGTATAAAAATAAAGATGTTAATCCAAAAAAAAGAAAAAAAAGGAAAATAACAAACATTTTTAAGTGTTTTTCAGCTATTATAACTCCCATGAAGCATAACTGTAAACAAGATGATTAAAATATAAATTGTAATAATGAGTTAGTTAATAATATTTATATACTATATACTCATTTAAATGAGTATATACTATGAAGTACTCATTAGAATAACACTGATGAGCTCCCACCTCTGAATGACTTGTAAATGTGTGTTATTATAAATCATGAAATGCCATTATGGAATATGACATGCTGATATCAATCATTCACTAGCTGTTAATAAGCCAGTTATGGATGCATTACAGGAGGAGTTATAACTGTTGACAAACACTTCAAAATGTACTTATATCTGCTTACAACATTATGAGTTATATGTTAACTATTTTTATAACGCTATATTGGGGAAGCAGTGTTTTACTTTTTCATCTAAGATATCATACTTATATTACTGTATCATACCTTTTGTCATACACACCTATTTAAACGGGCCTCTGTCTCATGTTTTTAATTTTTAAGTTTTAAGTTTTATTTGACGTTTATTTTTTTCTATTACTTTATTCTTTTAGTTTGTTCTTTTTACTGTTTTAGGGTCTTATTTTTTGAAACATTTTTCTTTGGGACTTTGTGGTGCTCTATTAAATAATAACAATCATCACTTTTTGAGTGAAATGTGCCACATTTTAAGAGAATGCTGACATTAGTTTCTAAATATTGGTCAGTTTTTTGGGTGGTTATCGTTCACATGTGACTTTCCTCACACACTCCTGAATCCTGAATTTGTTTGTTTAAGAAAAACCCCAAAAAACAAATCTCTGCTTGCGTAAAGTGTGCACCTCCCTACATGTCCCACAGCAAACAGTAGTCCTGTATTTGAAGAGAAAGTGCCTGTACATAGCAGCAGGTCAACGATCCCAAGTTCGATCAACGATCCCAACCTCAGAAGCAGTAAACCCCCCGTAGGTGAACCTGTTAACCATACACTCAAATTACACTGGAAGCTTGTAAAATGACTTCTCTTGCAGCAGGCAAATACAATAACACTCCCCGCGGGCTCGTATGCACCATTCTGAAATGATCTGTTCAATAATTCTATTTCTCTTAAAGGTAATCCAATCAGAAATGAAAATGGAATTGATCAATGGTTAAAACTATTCTTTTCACTCTGTCAGGTCCAATCAGAGATTGGAATTGATCTGGGGATCTTTACCAGACTGATTAACTCAATGGAACCTACGCCCATGATCAAAAGACGATTAGCGGCTACTTCACACACTTAAACAGCAGTTACAGATGTAACTTTGGGTTCAACATTGGGCAGGTTGAGCTCTCCACTTCTGAGCAAAATTGAAATTCTATACGTCAGACACGTCATTTTCTGCATTCTGGTGAATTTCTCTGCAACCATTTGTGCCTTTGTCTTTATTTATGTAAAGGAAGTTACAATAGGTTACACTGGCCAGTTTTTATTATTGGGGAGGTTGTAACCCCAACACACACCCCCATGCCTACAGAGCTCACAGAGGATTATTCTGCATCCACTCTGCAGCTCGGTTGGAGCACGTTGTTCCACTTCAGTGTACAGAGGTCACCCATTACAACATTTCTTCACGTTCGATCTGTGCTGCTCTTTTTTGCAATGCCCGTATTTGCTCAAGAAGTGTGCTGATTATTTCAAAGCAATAAGCAGAGGGGGGGCGGGGGTGGCGAGGATGGGAGAATCAGTTTAAAGCTATGAATGAGTCACTCAAATCTTATCTTCTCCGTCATTAAAGTGCTTTTTATCGCTGCTCCCATCTTAGATTTCTGTGAACTCCTCAAGGAACAGTCGTATATACAGGACTATAAAGTGTAATCTGTTAGAGCTTTCTTAATCACACACTGGCAAACGGTTCTGATGTGCTGGATACAGTGTAGAGGTCAGGGATTCGCTCAGAATTCTCCCTTTACTTTTCTGCATTTTGAGGTGTGGGGGGGTTGTCTTAACATACTGTACATACATATCCCCACAATACACAGGATGGACTGACACGTGCAGGAGGCTATAAAACACAAAGACCTATGGACAGAATAAATATCGCAGCTGTTTATTCTGGTGACAAATTCTGATGTAGTCCCCCATAGTCATCCATTCATATTCACTCTGAAATACTGTAGGTCTAATGCCTGTCTAAATATTTAATATTCTTAAAGAAAGAAGAACATTTTGCAGTATACTTTTATGGCAATCCATCCCCATTTCTATCATAGACTACGCAGACCAGATCTCAACAAACCAAATGTGGGACAAAGAATATGTTTGTATGGGACAATGCTGAGAGGTAGGTGTTTGATTTGTTGTCTAACTTAAAAAAAAAGACATTTCCATCCCTTTAGAAACAGAAAGAGCTTTGGCTCATTTATATCGGACATTTATTAATATCTGAAAGACTTTGTGTGGGCTAATATTCTGGGTTATATGAAAGAATTTTCTGAAATGATTTTTCACAGGTGTTTTTCCATATACATTAACAGAAATGTCAGGGACTTAAAAAAAGACATTTCCGGGGTAAAAAAAAGTTGTAGTTTCTGCGGCCCCAGAAGGTCCCCCATAAAGCCAAGGGACACGGAGGATTAAAAACCTGGTCACCCGAAGTCACAAGACCCATCTCCTGAACACAGTCATACTGAGAGTTCAGAGAGAGTTTTAGGGAATGCAACTGAATATAGATTTAAAAGTTATATACTAGCTTTAAGTTTAAGCCATTTCTTCTCTAACTGGGGATGTTTTGGGAAATAAAGATAAAGCCAAGTAAGTTGGGGTGGTGGATGGGTCATAAAAACCTAAGAGACTACAGTTGGTGTGTTATTTGAATATATAAAAGTAAACACGTTTTTTTTTACTTCACGGAAACAAACAAAGCTACGTCACGTTCTGTGTCATGTTTGTTATCGGAAGTGAAGTAACAATTAACCCAAACCAAACCAAACAACAACCTACACTGTAGAAAAGCCCTAGAAAATAATAAATGAAAGAATTTTCTGAAATGATTTTTCACAGGTGTTTTTCCATATACATTAACAGAAATGTCAGGGACAAGGGGTAAAACAGTTCATTGGTCACCCGAGACCCATGGCGGTTCTTTCAGGGAATGACTGTATAGATTTACAGAGAATATGTTTGCCATTTTTTAACCGATTGGTGGGATTGTTTTGTTCCTCAGCTAATATAAATAGATCATGTTAGATTGTGTAAAACAAGTTCCTTCCTGAGACTATTTAGCAGAGCCACCATCGCCACGTCCAGCAATGCAAGACTATTGATGGTCTAATGGTCATACATAACATGTTTTAACACCTTTTCAATCATTTAAATGGTTAAACATTGCTGGAAAGGTTAAGTATTTAGCAGAAGATAAAGTTCTTTTGGACTGAAATACTTTGTGGAGGCCAATCTTTAGAACAGCTGACAAAGTGACGTGAGATACTCAACATGTAAGCATTTAGTAGAAAAGGAAACAGGACAGATGGGTGCATGTAGTAGGTTGGAGTAATACTGACAACTTTGAGGTAATGTAGAAGAGGCAGTATTGTAGTGCAGTATGTCACCTGACATAAGTTATATTACCTTTTAGTGTTTTTATCCTGTGCCATACTTGCAGTTTTATGCATGAAATATTTTTTTAATTTTCTTTTTTTAATTTTATATTTTTTGTCCGGGTCCCATGTTGGATTCAAGCTTTTATTGTGGGTTTCTCTGTTTGTGTTTTTTTTTTTTTTTTTCGGTGAACATTTGCCCAAGGGGATTTATGTGTTATGTTGTTTATGGCATAATAAAATCAAGTTTGTCTTATTGTAAGCATTGTGAGCACAAAATAAATGAGAAGTTATTCAAGCTGAACAGAAGTTTTGGCTGCAGCTGACAACAGCTGGCTGACACGTAGCTGTTAAATACAGTAGGAGGCTGGCATGTTGACATTTTTGATGGGAGAGTGCTGTCTTATAATCAGTCACCCAAACTCCTGCCCCGGGGCTAAAAGTCAAAGGATCGCCGAGACCTGATGTAACACTTGTGTGATTCTCCCCTTTGAAACTTCAAACTCCAGTTTGTGAACAAAGTCCTATATCTTCTGAATAGGAATCTTCGACCACTGGCCAAACTCCATTTGCAACCACTGCCTATTTGTACCTTCTCCTCAATGATTACATTTCACTTCCCCATGTCCGATCTCAAAGGCAGGCTGCAGGGAAGCAACATAAGTATGAAAAATAAAAAAAAAACAGGAACCAGCAGCTGGGAGGAAAAGAGGATCATGGTGGCCCGGTGGAGGAGTTCATAATAATGATGTGGAATACGCACTGTCTGGGGACTTCTTTAGGTTCTGTCTGAGAAAGCTGAAGCACATGGGGAACTGTGAGTGTTTGTGCAGTACCATCCAGGAGCGTGTTGATGTTGATAAGAGTAAAACAGAAGGAGACAATGTGCTGGCTGCAGCAGGTTTGAGGCTGCCGCTCTGCTCTGCTGTGCTGCAGTAGATGGAGGAGATAGGTGAGTAGGGTGTCATGGCAAAGACCTTGTCAACAGATAACTATCTGCAAATAACATCGCTTATGCAAGCCCCTGTGGCTGACTGTTTTTCTATGCCACTGGAATATTATCAATTACTTTTGTTGCTTCCAATGACAGATTGATTCTTTTGCTAAAATCAAATGAATTTTGTACTGCTCAGCTTTGCTATTTCTTTTTTTCCTGTTAAATAAGGATTCTACATCTCCAGTGAAGTTAATCTGACCTCAGAGGCCATCACATTCTGTTAACCAAAGCCAATTGCATCCCCTTGTAGTGGTCATTTCTTAAGGGTTTCGTGCTAAAATGACAAATGTAATCACGGGTTGTAATCAGTTGTGCCAATCAGAGGCCTTTCCATGTTAATGAAAAAAGATAAAAATGAAATGGTTTTGGTTTCTCTTCAGCCATATAACCTTTGAGACCTTTATAGGGGGAGTTTTATAAAGATGATTTCAATAAACTGAAGACAGGATGTCGTCAAAATTGTTAAAATTGTAAGAGTTGGGATATCGTCGTCATCCATGTTGACTATTTGGTCTGAGGGTAATGACAGCCTGCTTTTGTCTCTTTAGTTCTTCAGTATCTTTTACTATTACTGGGTGATAAACAGTTAGGGGAATAAATGAGGGAGGTATGCAGTTGTAGAAGCGTAATATAATACTATGACTTTTTTTTCTTTTGATATTTATTCTGACATTGTGTGCTGTCTTTGTGTCTAAAATGTCCTTATAAAATGTACGTAAAGTACAGTAATACTGCATTTCAGTGCATTTCTTTATAACTTTTGCATGAGAAACACAACTTTAACTCTCATACACAATCACTAAAAGTATTTCTTTATGTCACATATTTCCTTTTTGTTCAGGCCAAAATAACCCTTCCACACATCTACTTTGTGAAGTTTCAAGCCAAAAACAATATTCTCAAGATAAACTCTCTAATCTACCAAAAACATGTTACACATAAGTCAGACTGAAAAACTCAAGTAGCCTCCGTGACACCAAATAAGTAAACAATTGCTTCAATAAACATGGAGACCCATGCAAGACGTAAATCAATCACAGCGGGTGATAAGGCGCTGTAATCATTAACTCTGTTTTGCTGAGGATTCATTTGGACTGCCGGGCCAATCAGCCTCTGTCAGCAGCTCTGCTCCGAGCGACTTTATCTCGGAGATTCTCTATGAGGTCCTTGGGTCAGCACGCAATCCATTAACCTCCACAGCTTGAATAACAAGCCACTAAATATCTGAACATCCAACATGATCCTGTCAGCACACAGGGCCAAAACCTATAGGACGTTATTTAACATTGAAATATAAAAACAAAGAATTTATAAATATTTGTGATTACTTTGCTTAATTCAAGAATGCAGACACACTACAATGGAATAGTCTGCTGACCAGTGGTGGGATGTAACTAAGTACATTCACTCAAGTAGTTTGAAGTACAGTACTACATGCCACTTTCTCCTTCTACTGCGCTACATTCCAGAGAAAAATATTCTACTTTTTACTCCACTACATTCATCTGGCAGCTTTAGTTACTAGTTACTTTACACATTAAGATGTGAAGTTTATGAAATTTGATGTTTTATTATAAATGAAACTAGCCAACAATATAAGGGCCTACAAGTCCAGCTGAAATGATTGGACCATTAAACACACAGCTGTTTGGATTCTTTATACTTTCTACAATGGGAGGATTTTTCTGCATCAAATACTTTTACTTTTAAAACTTTTAGGGGACTACATGTGGAAAATAGTCTCTTGTTGTACAATATTAATGTTTTATTGTGCACTGTCCCTGTCTTGAAATAAATAAATTACATACATAGAACATTCTCCTGATAATACTTACATACCTTTACTTACAGTAAGTAACATTTTCAATGCAGGACTTTTACTTGTAACAGGGTATTTTTACAGTGTGATGTTAGTACTTTTACTCAAATAATGGAGCTGAATACTTCTTCCACCACTGCATCAGTAACTGATTGTCCTGTAACATTTCCTCAGACAGTTTAAACACTCATTAGCTCTTTTTTTTTTTTTTCTATCCTACCTGCTCAGGTGTCATGCTGCTCTCTCCTGGTCTCCATGTGTTTGAACAACTCTGTCGTCTGATCAGGCTCTTATTTTGCATTTCAGTGTCACAGGCCTGTCAACAGTGGTGGAGGAAGTATCCCAAAACTTTTTCTTAAGTGAAAGTCCTGCATTCCAATTTCTTTTGTTGCGTAAAAGTACAAAATGTGGATGTGCATTCAAATTGCTGCTGCAGACCTCTGCGGTGGTGTACTCAGATTCTATACTTAAGTAAAATTAGCAATACTGCAATATTAAAATATTCTGCTATTACAAGTAGAAATCCTGCGTTGAAAAATGTCCTTTAAAATCGTAACCCCCACCATCCCCCCTGTAAATTATACCAACATCAGTACATTAGTTAAAAGTGCTTTGCTAGGTTCCACCACTAAGTAAAGTACCTTAAATGTATTGAGTACTGTATTGTTGTACTTGAGTCTGGTACTTAGGTGTTCTACGTGACCTTCTGTTTTCTAATGCTCAACCCACTACACTTGGCAAGCAAATTGAATCAGAATCTGCTGCCATGTAGGTTTTTTATATACTGTACAATATGAATATGCTTTGGTGTAATGGTGAACAAGAAACACAAATATAGAAAATTACAATAAAAATATTAAAGAAATATGTACAATGTAACCTTTTAACATGAAATAGCTAGGCAGGAATGTGCCGAAATATATTCTAGGAGATGTGCAAAGGTTGACAGTATTAAGATGAAAAAGAATAGGCAATGCACAGAGAAAATAGTCCAAAAAGATGTATAGACAGATGTGATGACAATGATGGCGTGTGTGTGTGTGTGTGTGTGTGTGTGTGTGTGTGTGTGTGTGTGTGTGTGTGTGTGTGTGTGTGTGTGTGAATTGGTTGGAGGCTCAGCTGATTTCCTCATTTTTTAGAGCATAAAAGCTGCATGAGCCTCCGGTTTTATGGCATAGAAAGTCTCAGAGACATAAAAATCACGACTTATACTGCCATCATGTGGACACGTAGCACACAAAGCACACACTCAATTCACTGCACCAACCACACTACACTACCACAACTGTTGAATTACTGAATTCAATATTCATCCCATAGAATCCAATAATTGACTGTTTATTTACAGTACCAATTGTTTACATATACATCTGCATTACCGCACCTTAACTGTAATATGCAATTACTTTCCACTGCACTTTAATTCGGATAGCTTCTGCCCAAACTTTATTTGTACTACCTTAAATCATTGTTATACTGCTCATTTTAGCCTAATTTATTATATCTATCTGTAAAAACTCTGTCTATAATAGCTGCCTGTATATACGTATATTCATAGCACATATTCACCTGTAAACTCTAAACCAGTAGTATATTATGTTCATTGTACACATCTGTAAAATTTCTACTTATAGTAATATCCACCTGTATATTATATTCAGTACATATCCAGCTGTAAATTTTGTTCACAATACTAGTTATCTATATATTATATTCATAGGACAAATCTATCTGTAAAATTTGGTTTATAATAGTATTCATCTCTATATTTATTCAGTACATATCCATGTCCTGCACTTATGGAACCAGTGTATATCCTGCACTTACTGCTATTGCACTTCTGGTTAGACCCAAACTGCATTTCGTTGCCTTGTACTTGTACCTGTGTAATGACAATAAAGTTGAATCTAATCTAATCTAATCTAATCTAATTGGGGTTGTCAAGATATTGTAACGTATTACACATAAACATTTTCCTCCATGAAGCCGCTCTTACAAACAGTCAACATTTAAAGCTTTCCACTTGTACAGCGCATTTCTGTCGGAGGATTCAAGCAGCAGTGAACCAGAAACATACAATGTACTTGTGTGTTTAGTGTGTCAGCTTCCAGCAGCTTTGCTTCCCATAGCTCACCGGTTTTAACGCACTTTTAACAACAACAGCAGGTTGTTGCTTGCCCTCCATTCTGGGAATAATCACACTGATTCCTGATTCTCAAAGCTCTCTCTCTCTGTTTCCGTTACCTGTGTCTGGGTCGATGAAGTGCAGCGTCCCATCCTGGCCATACATCCCTCTGAAGGCCGAGCCCTGACAGTGAGCCAGCCAGCTGAGCGAAGGCCCATGAGCCTCAGTGGCTCTCTCAGGCCCGGCCAGGCTGAGGCAGGCTGGGAGGAGAAGCAGGGCCACTGTTACTGACTAGTGCTGTCTGGCTTGTAAGGGCCCACAGCACCCAGGGCTAATCCCCCTAATGCCTGTCACAATGAGATTTGATTGGAGAGTTGAACACCCGGATTAAAAGTGTCAAGTAATACCTACCCTCCAAACGGGCTGCTAATTGGGCTAAACGCCAGAGGGGCACTTCAACATCACATTTTTATTACAGTATGTATTTGATTTCACTTCATTAGCTGAGTGATTCATCCACCAGGACACTATAAAACAAGCTTAATACTTTCTATATAGCTATGTTCTTAATCTTTTTTATAATAAATTATGTCAGAGATGAAGTTCATGTTGCTGCTGTCTGATTACATTCACGCTGTCACAAGATGGCAAAAGGGAAAGCAAAAGCAGCCTGCCATCGACACAGAGACTTCATCACTGCAGTAAGTCGACACAAAGCAGTATCTGTGCAGCGCTTACATTCAAAATAAGTAAATCCAGATGACATCAAGAAAAAAGGTTTTTAAGGGCCTAAACATATTTTAAAGTGGGTAAACATGCATAAAATGACTCCATTTAGATCAGAAAGGCACATGGAAATAGCAAAAGTAACATACATAATTATGTACCTGCATGGGTGTTTTAATAAAGTAGCCGATTCCAGGACTCTGAGGCGGGCAGGAAAAATTGTAGCTGACCCCTCCCCCCCTCCCCCCCCCCCCCCATTAAATCTTTCCATTTACCCCTCCGAGACTTTCTATGCCATAAAACCGGAGACTTATGCAGCTTTTATGCTCTAACCAATTCTCACACACACACACACACGTCATCATTGTCATCACATCTGTCTATACATCTTTTTGGACTATTTTCTCTGTGCATTGCCTATTCTTTTTCATCTTAATACTGTCAACCTTTGCACATCTCCTAGAATATATTTCGGCACATTCCTGCCTCGCTATTTCATGTTAAAAGGGTACAATGTACATATTTCTTTAATATTTTTATTGTAATTTTCTACATTTGTATTTCTTGTTATGCACCATCATACCAAAGCATATTCCTTGTATATAAAAAAAACTACATGGCAGCATATTCTGATTCAATTTGCTTGCCAAGTGTAGTGGGTTGAGCATTAGAAAACAAAGAGAGAGTTGCAACATTCTTGAAAATTCATGGATTTGGAAAACGGCAGTTAACTAAACCCTCTCTCCACATGGACAAGAAAAAAAATCATGAGGGACTTTTGCTTTTGCTATGAAGTAAAAGATCTCAATACTTCTTCCACCACTGCCGTCAGTTCAAATAGATTTCATTCGATCAATGCAAACAATTGAATGAATGCACTGCATCTGTTTTTTAAAGACATTTTTAGGTACTCTATATAGGTTTCCTCATGACAAATCCTCCTGACCCACACAGCAGCATGTATGCCACAAACATTGGACCTCATACACCAAATGTTCTTAAAGTTCTCATGACATGGTGCTCTTTGGATGTTTTTATATAGACCTTAGTGGTCCCCTAATACTGTATCTGAAGTCTCTTTTATATAGACCTTAGTGGTCCCCTAATACTGTATCTGAAGTCTCTTTTTATATAGACCTTAATACTGTGGTATAGACCCCCTAATACTGTATCTGAAGTCTCTTAGTTTTATATAGACCTTAGTGGTCCCCTAATACTGTATCTGAAGTCTCTTTTATATAGACCTTAGTGGTCCCCTAATACTGTATCTGAAGTCTCTTTTATATAGACCTTAGTGGTCCCTAATACTGTATCTGAAGTCTCTTTTATATAGACCTTAGTGGTCCCTAATACTGTATCTGAAGTCTCTCTTTTATATAGACCTTAGTGGTCCCCTAATACTGTATCTGAAGTCTCTTTATATAGACCTTAGTGGTCCCCTAATACTGTATCTGAAGTCTCTTTTATATAGACCTTAGTGGTCCCTAATACTGTATCTGAAGTCTCTTTTATATAGACCTTAGTGGTCCCTAATACTGTATCTGAAGTCTCTTTTATATCTCTTTATACTGTAGACCTTAGTAGTGGTCCCCTAATACTGTATCTGAAGTCTCTTTTATATAGACCTTAGTGGTCCCCCTAATACTGTATCTGAAGTCTCTTTTATATACTGGTATCTGAAGTCTCTAAACCTTAGTTTATATAGACCTTAGTGGTCCCTAATACTGTATCTGAAGTCTCTTTTATATAGACCTTAGTGGTCCCCTAATACTGTATCTGAAGAGTTTTTCCCAAAATTCATCACTCTCATGGGTGGGCCAAATTCTCTGGGTGGGCAAAGCAGAAAAAGGGGAGGTAACCTTGCCCCTTATGACCTCACAAGGAGCAAGATTCCAGATTGGCCCATCTGAGCTTTCATTTTCTCAAAGGCAGAGCAGGACACCCAGGGCTCGGTTTACACCTATCACCATTTCTAGCCACTGGGGGACCATTGGCAGGCTGGGGGAACTCATACTAATGTTAAAAAACATCAAGTGAATTTTTCATGCCACGGGACCTTTAAGAACAAATGACATAGAGAGATGACATATTTGTGCAAAATGAGTAGTTATACAATTTTCATCCGTTCTAATTTAAAATGTATAATTTCTCTCCTTTTTCATTTTGTAACTCATTATTTTGATTATTTTACACATAATTAATTTATTAAATAATTGGTTGTTTTAATAAATTACACCTCTTCTCATTTGTAAAGCACTTTGAATTGCCAGGCCTATACATCAGTCTGCGCCCTTCTCCTATCATGAGTTTGGAGAATGGCGGGCCCCAAAGGCAGAGACAGTAAGCAGTGGAGTAGTTTTGATGATTTAATAACATAAAGATATACAAAAACAAAGGAGTTCTGGAACGGCAGGCAAAAAGGTAATCCAAAATAAGTCCAAGACTAAAAAAAAAGAAAAACAGAAACAAGGGGAACACAAAGACTAAATATAGAAGGTAACAAGAGGCAGGTGACACCAGGGCAAGAAACAGGTGAAAAACATCAGACAATTACAAGAGCGGGAAAAACCAAAAAGACAGGAAGTAAAACAAGACAAGACAAGACAGAAAACCAGATTGTCAAAATAAAAGAGGAAACAGCGCCAAATACAAAACTGAAAAACGGACTAACAAAATAAGACAAAACACCAAAACCATCTCCGGGTACAGCGTTCACTGTATGAGTAATTGCATTCCATGCATCGGTTCAATTTGCTGACGCCACTACATATGATGCCTTGTTATACCTCCACTTCAGAACGTTTTTCTCTCTTTCGGAGTTGAGGCCTCCACTGTCTTTTCAACATTTCTCTAAGTGTCCACACAGCCCTGCCATCTCAGGCTCTTTTATGGGAATTGATGGGGCGTTTACCCACGCTAAACAGGAGTAACGGGCATGAGCTTTTCATTTCCGAAGACATTGGGATTCATAATTCTAAGAACACACCTGCGAATGATTCTGCTGTTCTGCTGTAGGGACTTTCTTAAGACCAAATTTAAGAAAGGAAGATATTGGTGAATGAGGCCCATTTTGAATGAGGCCCACCTTGCTGTGCTGACAAGATGTTTTTGTGAGTCATTTGAACCGCTAACTTAGGCTCCGTCACTCCGATGGTGTGTGTTAACCCCAACCGGTCGTCAGACACCGCCTACCAAGAGTCTGGGTCTGCCTAAAAGGGAGTTTTTCCTCACCACTGCTCTGTAGGAAACCACTAGAACTGTTGGGTCCTTGTAAATTCTGGAGTGTGGTCTAGACCTGCTCTATCTAAGTGTAACTCTTGTTATGAATTGATACTATAAATAAAATTGAATTGAATTGAATTGTTAAGGAGCCTCTCTGTGCCCCTCTGTCAAGTCATTCAGCTTTGTGGGCAAACAGATATCCGCTGAGGAGCTGTTGAACGGCTGCTGTTATGTTTGCATTCAGCAAGAGATTCTGCAAACAGCAGAGCTCGGGAGTTTGTCCAGGTTGTGACCGTTGGCCAATAAATCCCATATGTCTGACACAAGTTGTGTGTGTTGTAGGAAACCCTGCAAAAAACACTCGACACCCTCTCTTTCCTGAATATGAACTTGAAGATGTAAAACAAGCGTTTATCCCAACCAATCCTAATCAAGCTGCACAACAGAGCAACATGCAATAAAAACACCAGCACTGTAATTACCACAGTCACTTTTTAACATGGCGTATTGACATTTATGTTGATTTTAAGTCGATTTTAGAATGGTTTCTCTGTTACATGCTTGTGTTGTGAAACAACAGTTTGTAGCACAAATTCCCCCTCTGGGACAATAAAGTCTGTTGGTTTCTATTCTATTCATTAAGAGGACGGTCTGTTTCATTTTCTCTGTGGCAGAGTCTCAAAAGGCTGTTTTGTTAGCCATAACATAAAGATATCACTCTGATTTTCTAGAAATTGATCAAAATCTTTGACATGCTTGGCTTTACTCATGGGCATGTTGAATTTGCAAGGCTTGCTAGAGTCATGTCAGCACAGGTTTGAAGAAAACAGTGATTTGCACTTTGTTTGGACAAAGAAGTATAATATAACCCGATCTAGGCCAAAAAGAGGCTTAGTGTGGGCAGCAGCCAAGGAATGCATTTGTAACATAAATGTCCTGCTTTGGAAGATTTGTTGAGCATACTGTATACTGGATAAACAAACCCTTTCAGAAAATGTTTGAGAGACCGTTCATGGATGACAGAGGTGGATAATCAGAGGTTAATGCAATGGTCACTGGCTTTAACAATCAGGGGCATATGACACATACTGTACATAAAATTCAATTCTCTAGTTTGGACTCCTTTTTTATAGCATGTAGTTTAAAGGATAATGCAAAAAACATGTTAGTCCATCTATAAAAACATCCTTCCTACCCTGTCTGTAGCCCATTTGTACCTACTAAAGACATATCTTTAACCCTCATGTTGTCCTCGGGTCAAATTTGACCCGTTTTCAGATTTTTATCACAAAAAAATGGGCCTTCGAAATAATCCCTGATTTGTCAACTTTAGAAATATCAAATAACTTTGAAAAAAAAACATCAAAAAAGCACCTACACCATTGAAAAAGTGACAAAAATGTCGAGAAAAGCGATATTAGTGTTTCATGGTTGACGGGAAGACAACAAGGGTTAAAAACAGATCATGAATGTGTGCTTTCATGTTAGAAAAAGGCTCAGTTATTTCCAAAAACATATGGGCATTGTAGTTTATAGCAAAAGTTACTCAGAGTGTTGGCTGTAAACTATTTTCAGCGACGATTTTAATACCCAGTTAATACTCTGGTGAGTATTTGGGGCAGCAGGTGTATGTGGGATTGAGTCCGAATAAAGTACAGTGTGTGTTTATGTTGAAGGAACCCAGAGCAACAGTACGGCTTTTTAATAGTTTTTTGGAAAACAATATAAGAAAAATAAAGAATATAACCAGACATGTCCACTAAAGACGAGATCAGTGCTGATTGCGTTGAACGATGCCTCAGATTGTATTTGATGACATATGCAATGAATACTCAATGGCCGCCATAATTTACTAGTGAGGATTATCACCTACATAATCAGATCTTTGTGTGGTTGTTCATGTCTTGTTGATAGCGATATTGTCACTTTTCCCCCCAATGTATTATCCTCATGTAATTACTGGCATCAGTGGTAGTTTAATGTGGAAGATTTAAAATGCCTAATAAACACAAATCAAAATAGAATACACGTTATGTGCATGTCCTTTTTATGTAGCATTTGCATTAACTGTGTCGTAATTGAATGATTTTTTTTAATTACAATTATTTAGCCTTTTGTCTTTTATAACTGAATGAACTGAACTCTGACCTGGACGAGAACGAGAGAAAATTTTTTTATTGAACCTCCTCTGTTGGAATAGCCTACAATCTGCTCCACAACAGAGGCATTGTTTGCCGACAGATGATGAGACAAATACATCTTTTGAAATGTACATAATGATGAATACATCTTCTCAGCATCTCATCTACCAGGCTTGTTTGCATGAGAGCGATCATCAGAGGCACTGTACCTGCGTCCTGCACTTAGCGCCGCCCAAGACGATTGTGATTGGTTTAAAGAAATGCCAATAAACCAGAGCATATTTTTCTCCCATCCCGGAATTCTGTGTGGACTAGCCAGACCTTCCTTTGCAGAGCTGTGGAGGAAGGTCTGGCAGACTAACAGCAGCCCAGATCACCAACTAGCATTGTGAGCAGTTACAATGTCACAAAACTAGAACCAAAGGTTTTCACGCTACAGTTATTCAAATTCTTAAACATTTTTTTTAATAGTCCCATTCTATATCCAGTATCATCTAGATTGAGTCCCATTAAATGAATTTAAGGTCATGTTAAAATGCTGTGTAACTCAAAAATGTAGCTGCCAAATGTGACCTGTTCCTTTCCTCTATGTGTGCTGTCTTGGCCAGGTCTCCATCAGAAAAGAGTTTCAATCACAAGGGACTTCCTGGTTAAATAAAGGTTAAATAAAAAATATATATATATTAGGTGTGAGGTGACACTTGGATGAACAAGAATACAGTGTCTGCAGTAGATTGCAGAGAAATGGGGAGAGCAAGTGTAGGCTATGGCTAGGATATGGCTAATTAAAGGTGGAGTACCCTGACCAGAAAAAATCAATAATAACATCTCTCCATGGGCGTCCACAATTACATGGATCACACAGCAATATCTGTTCAGGGGGAAACCAACTCTAGGCCACATTAATCATTATTTGGGTAATTTTGTTCTCATTTGGCCAGAGCTTTGTAAAAATTTGCATCTCCTCATCCCAATGTGACATGCAAATCATTCAATGAATGACCACAGGAGTAAAAACCAAACTTCCATCAACTGCTTTGTCTGAAAGCCGCTTTCATTGAGATAGTTCAAAACAGGAGGAGAAACGTACTGTATGTAGTCTGCAGCAGCAACGGGAAGAGAGACGTGAGACATGGGGATTTCTCTCTCTGTACAGCATCATATACTGGAGCCATAATAAAATATTAAGCTTCATCATATTTCAGGCTTTACAAAGAGAATGATTTCAGCCCTTCAGGTTCCAGAATAAAAATAACTTTTCAAAACTCCTTTGTGTATCAACTGCACCAACAACATCCGGCTCAAATCCTTTCAAATCATCCTCTTATCTAGTGGTGGAATGTAACTAAGTACATATACTCAAGTACTGTACTTAATGTTGAGGTTCTTTACTTGAGTCTTTACTTTTCATGCCTCTTTCTACTTCTACTCAGCTACATATTAGAGAGAAATATTGGACTTTTTACTCTACTACATTTATCTGACAGCTTTAGTTACTTTACACATTAAGATTTTTTCACATAAAACACATGTAGTTTATAAAATCTGACATTTTATTATAAATTAATGTACCCAACAATATAAGGGCCTACAAGTCCAGCTGAAATGATAAGACCATTAAACACACACCTGTTTGGATCCTTTACACTTTCTACAATGTTAGGATTTTTCTGCATTGAGTACTTTTAATTTAAATACTTTAAGTACATTTTCCCAATATATAATTTTACTTGAGAAACATTTTCAATGCAGGACTTTAACTTGTAACAGAATATTTTTACAGAGTAGTATTAGTAGGATCTGAATACTTCTACCACCACTGCTCTTATCCCCTTGAGACTTGATACACTCCCAACTGCTCTGACACCTCAAAAAACCTTTGAACCATCATCACCATCAAGCCCTAACAACCTCCATCTCTCTGACACACCTCCTGGATTACAGCCGTGTGAAAAGGGCAGACACAAATGGCGGTGATATTTCCACCCTGAATCTGCTCTGATCCGGCAGAACTCTGGAGCCGCTGCACAAACCGCCGATAAAGAAAGAAGAATCAAGCAGCTGCCATACTCAACCTTTCTCCCCCCCCCCCACTGAAACCACTGGGCCGAGGTGCTAAAAACAATACCTGAAGTGTGTACTCACCAAATGGAAGCTCCATACTTGAAGTGACTTGTGTGTTTACATTGACCATTTCGTCCTCTGCTTCCTCTCCAACATGCGTTTGAATCCGCTGTTTCCTCCCTCCACATAAGGTGTAAAATGTGGAAGTTTGGCGCAGGTTGCTGCAGTGGGAGAAGGCTGTTGTTGGTGCAAGGTAAGGCCGGTGTTGCCGCTGTTATCTTATTGATTTTCCTAATCTGGGCAAATGTGGGTGGGGAGGTTAAACAGTAACCAGGCTCGTATGGACACCAATCTATATAGCAGCTGTAACTAAGGCAACATGATGATAGAAACTCAAATAGACATGAAGTTATGATGTGCGTTTCCCCTCTTTCTCATCCCCAAATGGCAGTTTTTCTAGATACAGATTAGGAGTGAATAGGAACGCTGGATAAGAAACTGAATTCATGCTAAAAGGGGAGAGAGAGAAAGCTAGAGGCTGGAGAGTGACAAAAGACAGCAGGAGTGGAGAATGTACCGAGGGTGGGAGCGGACAAACTGTGGATGGTGAGTGACGTCACCACTTTTGTTTTGACCGAGGAGAAAATGTTGCTGACGGATATAGAATGGCCTGAATCACCTGTGGATGGCAAAACACCCACCGACATCTAATTTTAAAATCTTATTTTCAGTCTCCTGGCTGAAATGGACATGCCCCACCTGTTTCACTTCATAATGCACCATTTGCACCATGCAGTTCCATCTGATACAGTTTACAAATTTCACAAGCAAGTTGTTTTCTGACGTGTTTAACATGACAACCTTGTACAATCGTGTAAATATTAGACGTGATAAATTAGACATTGGATTGATCACTTTTTATCACATCACTGGTAAACTGCATGAAAATCAAAGGCACTCTTGTTGAAGAAAATATTAAAAAATCCTTTATTGATGCGGATAATACATAGCAAAAGGTAAAAAATACGCACCAATGCGTTGCAGCACACATTAGTTTGTATGGTGTTTATGTAATACAGTCTCTTAAAGAATAATTTGACACCTTTTGTTTTTGTACTTAGAGTTTGAGAAGATTGATCCAATCTCATATCTACATTAAATACAAAACCACACCTCGCAGTCAGTTAGCTTAGCTTAGCATACAGGCCGGAAATGGGGAACAGCTAGCCTGGCTCTGTCCAAAGGTAACTACCAGCACCTCTAAAGGCCATGTTATGGTTGTGAGTAGAATTAACGGCGTACCCCCCTGCATTAAACATGTTTTTAGCCTCTAAACATGTTCAAAATGTCATTCAAAGTGCCTAGCCATGTGCAGTGAAGACAGTGAATCTGACTGCTGTAGATATGCATGAAAGTTGTGCTAATTCCGCTCTGTTTAGTTCTGTCCAATCTGAGTTTTCTGTTGTACGACTAAAACAAGTTCCAAGCTGAGGCTATTTTGGCAACAGCGCCATCGCTCTGTCCGGCGCTTAGCAACACCCAAGACAATTGTGATTGGTTTAAAGAAATGCCAATTAACCTGAGCATGTTTTTCTCCCATCCCAGAATGCTGTGTGGACTAGCCAGTCTGGCAATGCGAGACTAAGTGCCGCCCAAGACTTACAGTAGATCACCAACTAGCATTGTGAGCAGTCACAATGTCACAAAACTACAACCAAATGTTTTTAGCGCTACAATTATTTATTTTCTTAAACATTTAATATAGCGGTTGGGGGGGGGCTGGTGATGAACAGTGGCAATAATAGTCAGAATAATGATAATGGAACTGTGACTACAATTGGTAGTTGTAGTAGTTCATGTCATAGCAGGGTGCTGCAGGGCATTACAGGGTGTAGCGTGGCATAGCAGAGCGTAGGTGGACACAGTTCTTCACACTTTTGTTTGTTATGCTGCGTTGTATTATTTATCCAAGTCGGAATTCCAACTAGAAAGTCAGACGTTGCCTAGCAACATGTCTCCTTTCCTCAGATTTCCGAGCTCGGAACTCGGACACCAAACAAGAATTCCAATATCCGAGGTCCGAGTCGGATCGTTTAATAGATAATAGAATGCAGCATTAGGAACTGTTCCAGTTGTGGTATCCATATCTAATATTTTATATGTTTTCTGTGTGAGTGTGTATGTGTGTGTGTGTGTGTGTGTGTGAGAACTGGTTGGAGGCCCAGCTGATTTCCTCATTTTTTCGACCATAAAAGCTGCATTAGCCTCCGGTTTTATGGCACTCGTAGGGGTAAATGGAAAGATTTAGTGAGGGGAAAGGCAGGACAGACTATTTCCTGCAGCAGCAGCGTGTAAACACAGAGTAGGCTAGTGATTATATATAGGGATGATACCATAGATATGGATGATACTGCATCATCAGTCATTTTTAACATTAATGTTCTGTCACGGCAAAGCGTAAATTAAACATATTCACTGGATGGAAAATTTTAATATAGGTTAGAAAGACAATTAATAACACATCCAAGGTTAGAGTAAATACAATCTGTATAAAAAAGTGCTTAATTTTTGGGTCAATGCCTCTCAAAGTCACTCAAACCAACAAAATCATCAATAAAAAAGTGCAAAAACTCTCCGTAAATGTCTTTAAGAAGTATAACAAGTATTTCGCCCAATGAAAGAAAATTACTTCTTCAATATTATTTTGTTAGTAACCAACAGCGATAAAAATATAAACATTAATACCACTACATAAACGTGTGTAAAACATTCATTCATTAAGATTTAATTCAAACATAGTGGTAACTGGACAGCTGCTTCATTTGGTTTTGCAGCCCTCGTGTTAACTTGACTTTACATGGGTTATGACTTTGTATTTTTTCTCTGTCTAACATTAAAAACACATTTCAAACCCTGTGTTGTGTTAATTTCTTGAGAGTCTTTTGGGTTTCCTGTTATGTGAGCATTGGTTTCTCCAGCAGGAGCTGCCGTAGCTGGACGGACAGACGGAACAAGGCTTCCCGCTCTTATAGGGAGCCTCTCCCACCCAGTTTCCCCTGAAACACAAGTCAACATAATGTTAGCTATAAGGCATGTTATATGTTGGACCAATACCTATTAAAGCAAAATCATACCAACAATTATTAGACTATTTGAATAGGTTAGTAATCTATTCTATTTATTGTAGGCCCAGTTTATTTTATACAATATATGTAGTAAGGGGTCCTTGCTTCGTCTCTTTCAGTTAAGGGGTCCTTGGCTTAAAAAAAACATTGAAGACCCCTGTAATTTTTTTAAAGATTATTTTTCCCTTTATTAGACTGACAGTGGATAGACATGAAAGGGGGGGGGGAGATGCGGGATGATACGCAGCAAAGGGCCGCAGGTCGGATTCGAACCCGGGCCGCTGCAGGAGTAAGCCAACGCTCTTACTGGGTGACCCAGAAACCCCCTGTATTGAAGGATAAGACAGCAGAACAATGAGGGTTAAGCTCTTCTTACTTTATAGAGTAGTTGCAGACCAGCAGCGTCGCCTCCCTCCAGGTGCTCCCGAACACGTTCATGTGAGAGCACTTCCTGACGGCACATCCCACTCGGTTGGTGCTTGCCCACACCATCTGAAGGGAAACACAAAACACATTTTAATAATTATATCTATAAATTCAAATCCTGATGTGATGCTCCGATCAAGGCTTTAAGCTTTAAGATTTTTCAGTTCATCCTGTGTTAGGGACTGTACAGAAACGATTGAGGTGGGTTTAGGGGGGCTGGATCTTAGATTTATCGATGAAAAACAACAACAATGAATATTTCCTTTGGACCCATCCTCCTCAATATCTCAAAACAAGATATTTATGTTATCGTGGTGAATGTGACTCCATTCATAGCTACATAAAAGGTTGTACAGCCAATGAACAGGTGACCTGGGATCAGGCTGCAGCTCTTTGGGTGCTGATGATTTGGTCATGTTAATATTATTTGCCCCTCTGGGTTTCAAATACTCAAAATGCGTTTGATCTGATGACACAGTAGTCAATTTCTGATGCTCCACCTCCCAAACCCACGTCTATTCTGTTCCTCAAATCGGACATATTTGTCTTTCTAGCGACAGAAAAATAACTATTATCCTCTCTGCTGTATATCATAAACATAGCACGATCAAAAGCTGCTACTCTCATTGATGTCTTTGTATAAAATGTATAAAACTGGGATGAGATAAAAAAATACCCTCCACACTTTTCTCAAAAATGTCAGGCCATACTCCCTTCAGCAAGACAAACCTATAACATATGAGAGCCCCCCCCCCCCCTTACTTTTCTGCATCCCAATCCCCCCACCCTACTAATTGTCATACAGTCCCTGAATAAAATAATCAAGGAAAGATGAAAACATGAGGAGGTGGTTCTTTGCCATCTTCCTGTTCATTCATATCCATGGGAATGTATTTTTTAGGAAAGTTAAGCAAAACATGAGCATAGACTTATTTAATAGGGAACTTTAAACTCTTTGAATGCACAAAATGAACAAATCCATCTGGAACCCTTCCTCTACCTGAGTGTAGTGAGAGCACACCGATCCACTGCATCTGTTGGGGAAGGAGAAGTGATGCCTCTCCTCATACCAGGACTGGACCAGATCAGTGATGGACTGGTACCTGTCACCAGTGGTGGAAGAAGTAGTCAGATCAAAGTAGTCAAAGTACTAATAGCACACTGTAGACATACTCTCTTACAAGTAAAAAAAAGTCCTGCATTGAAAATGTTATTTAAGTAAAAGTATGTATCATAGGGAAAATGAACTTAAGGTATTAAAAGTAAAGGTACTCGATGCAGAGAAATCCTCCCGTTGTAGAAAGTGTAAAGGATCCAAACAGGTGTGTGTTTAATGGTCTACTCATCTCAGCTGGACTTGTAGGCCCTTATATTGTTGGCTAGCTTCATTTATAATAAAACATCAGATTTTATAAACTACATGTGTTTTGTGTGCAAAAATCTTAAGGTCCCATGGCATGAAAATGTCACTTTATGATATTTTTTAAACATTAACATGAGTTCCCCCAGCCTGCCTATGGCCCCCCAGTGGCTAGAAATGGTGATAGGTGTAAACCGAGCCCTGGGTATCCTGCTCTGCCTTTGAGGAAATGAAAGCTAAAATGGACCGATCTGGAATCTTGCTCCTTATGAGGTCATAAGGGGCAAGGTTACCTCCCCTTTATCTGCTTTCCCCACCCAGAGAATTTGCCCCCCCCCCCCCCATGAGAGTATCAGTACAGTATCAGGGGACCACTAAGGTCTATATAAAAGAGACTTCAGATACAGTATTAGGGACCACTAAGGTCTATATAAAGAGACTTCAGATACAGTATTAGGGACCACTAAGGTCTATATAAAGAGACTTCAGATACAGTATTAGGGACCACTAAGGTCTATATAAAAAGAGACTTCAGATACAGTATTAGGGGGACCACTAAGGTCTATATAAAGAGACTTCAGATACAGTATTAGGGACCACTAAGGTCTATATAAAAGAGACTTCAGATACAGTATTAGGGGACCACTAAGGTCTATATAAAAGAGACTTCAGATACAGTATTAGGGGACCCCTAAGGTCTATATAAAGAGACTTCAGATACAGTATTAGGGACCACTAAGGTCTATATAAAAGAGACTTCAGATACAGTATTAGGGGACCACTAAGGTCTATATAAAAGAGACTTCAGATACAGTATTAGGGGACCACTAAGGTCTATATAAAAGAGACTTCAGATACAGTATTAGGGACCACTAAGGTCTATATAAAGAGACTTCAGATACAGTATTAGGGACCACTAAGGTCTATATAAAAGAGACTTCAGATACAGTATTAGGGGACCCCTAAGGTCTATATAAAAGAGACTTCAGATACAGTATTAGGGACCACTAAGGTCTATATAAAAGAGACTTCAGATACAGTATTAGGGGACCACTAAGGTCTATATAAAAGAGACTTCAGATACAGTATTAGGGGACCACTAAGGTCTATATAAAAAGAGACTTCAGATACAGTATTAGGGACCACTAAGGTCTATATATCAGATACAGTATTAAAGGACCACTAAGGTCTATATAAAATAGACTTCAGATACAGTATTAGGGACCACTAAGGTCTATATAAAAGAGACTTCAGATACAGTATTAGGGGGGGACCACTAAGGTCTATATAAAATAGACTTCAGATACAGTATTAGGGACCACTAAGGTCTATATAAAAGAGACTTCAGATACAGTATTAGGGACCACTAAGGTCTATATAAAAGAGACTTCAGATACAGTATTAGAGGACCACTAAGGTCTATATAAAAGCATCCAAAGAGCACCATGTCATGGGACCTTTAATGTGAAAGGAAACTAAAGCTGTGGAGTAAAAAGTCCGATATTACTCTCTGAAATGTAGGGGAGTAGAAGTAGAAAGTGGCATGAAATGAAAAGACTGAAAAATAAAGTACCTCAACATGTATACAGTACTTGAGTAAATACACACATGGTTGTATCATTATATAACTTGTCTTTAGTGAATATTAAGACCATCAGAATCGAGAGCTGGTTCTCTGCACTACCTTCCTGAAGTGACTGACAGGTTCTGGCCCATGTATCTCATGACGTGTGTTGGACCGTGATCCCAAACGCATTGTGAAGCCCAGGAGGCGGCCGACTCGGCGAGTCCCTCATCCCAGAGCTGGAGAGCCGCGACAGAGAGAGGAAAAAGAGAGAGAAGCAGGGGTTGTTCATTTCACACAAAAAAACTATATTGAGTCTGCTGTTGGACTTTAGACACATCTGCTTACTGCTCTCTTTGAAGCTTTTTGTACCACAAAAGGAGCAGGAGTGTGTTGTTTTGTGTTGCTTGGGGAGTTTGGATGCAGTGTACACTGTAAGCATCTGTGGGATCAGCTCTGGGTTCAGTTGTGTTCATTTTTTCACTTGAGATTGACTGTGCTTCTTCATTTGTAGGGGTCAGATTCAACAATAATAATTATACTATTAATCAACTACTACAACCAATAACACTTGCCATTTACTTTAACATTTAAAGGTCACAAAATATGTAAATGGACTTAAAGTGTTGATATTAACCTTAAATTAAAGTAAGAAAATATTATATCTTTTATATATTATATATAATCTTTGCATGAAAATATATATCCCCAATATTTGCCAAAATTTACACAAAAAAAAGTGAACAGTATATAATCCTACATAGTGCCAATATAGTATATATAGATATAGATATAGTATATATAGCTATAGTGATGATATAGCACATAGTGTATATATAGATATAGGCATGATATAGTACATAGTATATATAGAAATAGATATAGTATACATAGATATAGTGATGATATTGTACATAGTATATATAGCTATAGTGATGATATAGTACATAGTATATATAGACATAGTAATTATATATTACATAGTTCCGGTAATAATTATTTACTTAAGTTACATGTACTATTAAACTGAATAATGGGCAAAACAAATGGAATAGACTTCTTTGGGATGAGAAATTGTCCTTAAAAAAGTACTACAACACCAATTACAGATACAGAGCATTGGAAGTAACTGTATTTAACTGTGTACATGACTTAAATGTTGCAGCTGTAAAGGTGGAGCTACTTTATACACTGCTGGGTTATTTGACTTAATTCAAGCTTTAGAAAATAATGTAGTGGAGCAAAATGTATAATATTTGCCTACACAATGTAGTGGAGTAGAAGTGTAAAGTAGCATAAAATGGAAATAGTCAAGTCAAGCCAAAACTTGGGTTTTCAACAGTGAGGGGGGTGAGATCTCCACTTTTAGGCAAAATTTTAAATTTTAAATGTCTTATGTACAGGTATTTATTATTAGATATTTGGGGGGTGAGGGGGTGCAATGGCCAGTTTTGATTATTGTTGGTGGTTGTAACCCCCCCCCCCCCCCTGTATATTAGGCCTATGAGTAAAAGTACCTTCAAAATGTTACTTGAGTACTGTTGCACTGGTCCCTGGTCTGATTCCCAGAGGTTCCTCACCATGAACTCCATATTAGCGGCGGGGGGGAAGACCTGGGAGCGGACTCGGTTGTGGTAATCCAGCAGAGCGTTAATCTCTCGTGATGAAATGTCTCTTTTCCGTCTGCCGGCAGCTCCGGTGGGCATCCTGAAGTCTGAAGCCCAGGTCGTGTTGAGCGGCTCTGCAGCAGCAGCAGCTGCTCCCATGTGAGGCATCACCCACAGGGTGGCAGCCATGTGAGGCATCATCCACAGGGTGGCAGCCATGTGAGGCATCATCAACAGGGTGGCAGCCATGTGAGGCATCACCCACAGGGTGGCAGCCATGTGAGGCATCATCCACAGGGTGGCAGCCAACAGGAGCTGAACACAGGCAGCAGCCATCGGCGGCCAGCACCTCCCTGCTCCACACTGGGGAAGAGACACGGTTCAGCTGAAACACGCATTTCCTGGGCTAAAGTCTTCTTTTTCCCCCTGGGAAGCAAACTCTTGAACGTCCTGTGTTTTATAACCCCACCCATCCTCCCCAACCTCATCCTTCAGCTCATTTTAGATGGAAAATATTGAAACAGGTGGTTAATAACCTTGATATATTAAAAAATAATGACAAATCTTGGAATATGAATGCAGTAAATTTCACCTGCTGACAAAACAAGATGTCAGTTGAGTCACATAGCTCCTTTAGTACCAACACAAATAGTCATTCATTATCTGTTTATGTACTATGCTATTACAGAAGTTGTGTATATTAATAAACACTTAACCAGACCTGTATATGGGCTACTGCGTATAACAATGCTAAATAGGAAGTTTTATTTTTTTTGTCTTAAAAATTAGATGAAAAGTACTAATTAAATGACAGTTAGGACACTGTACATGTATTTGAATCCTTTATTTGAGAGGTTGGGGCTGCCATGTTAGCCATGTCTGTGCTAAATTCAGCTCATTTAGATGGACTAACAGGTGGTTTATTAACTTGACACTAAAATCTTGGAATATGAATGCATTACATTTTACATGCTGACAAAGTCACATACTACCGACTGTCCTTTTGCACTAAAAATGTATTTTAAAAAGTCAGTGATTGGATGGGATGACATGATTAAAGTGATTCATCTTTCTGATCATTGAAATTTCCTTTAACCCTCTTTGGCATAGTTTCTTTTTAAGGATAGTACACCCAATTATTTAGGAAGTTGGAGATATCTGATAATGTATTAATCCCCCAATCAGCCATAACCCCCTCCCCGGGGAACCTCAGCTGCTTTCGCTTGTGGACCAGAGAGGTGCATCACATTTTTTAAGAGTTAATTGAAGAGTTAATTTGGCAAAAAAAAGAAAAAAAGATTCAACCAACATCGTTTTGATTCATATTCCCTGGAGTATCTAAAAAATGACTGGGGAAAGTAAATAGAACAGAGATATGTTTTTTGGAAATGAACAATTACTGTAAAGGTAAATAAAAGAACACAATGAGGGTGAAATTATAATGTGTACTCACAATCTCCAAGAAAACCATTTAAAGTGTGTAATCAGTCAGTAAGACAGTCATCAGCCAGCACATTTGTTACATAAAGAGAAAAAAAGCTGCTTCTCATACCTTCATCAGTGGATCCTTTCCCAGAGAGAAGCAGAGGAGATCCTCACTTCAACGCCAGTCTTTGCAAACAAGCCAAAGTCGTGTGTGGCGGAGAGTTTTAACTGGTAACACAAACCCTCCTGTAGTTATACAGCCTCTGTGTCTTCCCTTCGCTCCACTGGAGAGAAAACCAACTACAGGAAATTGCCTTTCAGAACAGAAGTCATGAAATATTTTCATTGTTTACACTGTACAAAAAAAAAAAAAAAAAAAAAAAACGGTCAGATAACCCATAACATGAATGTAAACACCTTAATTCAAATACTTGTCAATATATTTACATATTCATTCAAGGTTTTGGAGCAAAACATTTATTTTACAGATTTTATTTTGGCATAATACTTACAACAGGGTTGTTATTTTACATATAACATCCATGATTTTGCAGACTTTTGTACACAATTTCAAACAACATGTAAACATGTTGAGTTATTTTCCATAAAATTAGGATTATTATGTTTTTGTGTCGAGGTTCAACATCATGTCTGATTTGTTGCAACACCTTACTTTATCACCCGCCTATTAATCTTAATCTCACTTTGTAAACACATTACATTATGATGTGTGTAGAATGTTGATTAAAGGACATTTTTCTTGTGTAGTAATGTACAGTATTTTCAACATTTCCTATAAAGGACATATTTTATGTAACATCTGTATTATATTATACTTCTTGCATTATAATACAGGAATGCACAATGAAACCCAACTGCTCACAACAAACATACTCAAATCATTTTTATTTTGTTTTAGCCTTTAATAGACAGGACAGCTGCAGACAGAGAGCGGGGGAAGACATGCGGCAAACGGCCACAGGTCGGACTCGAACCCTGAGCCGCTGCGTGGAGGACTGAGCCTCTGCTTATGGGCGCCCGCTCTACCAGGTGAGCTATCCAGGTGTCCAGATATCCAAATAAGAACAGAATAAAGGTCTATAATATAGAGGGAATAAAAAGGCAAACATAACTTGTAGTCACAAATTGTATACGTATACATAGACAATATAAAAATAAAAAAAGTTCTATATCAGTGTAATACGAGGTAAAGTGCAAACTTTGGTTATGGTGACACTAGTGCAAAAGTAGTATGTAGAGTAATATGTAATATGAAGAATTGTCATTCATTATCTGTTTATATACCAGCATCCAGTCATGCATGCTTTTACAGGAGGAGTTATACATTTATTTGCATTAATAAACAATTAAGCAGACCTTTGTGTAGGCTAAATAAGGAGTTGGTTTATTTAAATAAAGTCTTACCAGATGTCTTGATCTTCAATAGGAGTTTAGGACACTGTCTTTGAATCCTGTCTTTGAGAGGTTGGGGCTGCCCACAGGAGCATATGTTTTGGCTTCTCGCCTGACCTCAGTGGTCTTTTAATAAAACATGGCTTGTTTTTAAAATAAGCGCGCCTTGGGGAACGACTGAGGACAAAGCATATTAAACAATAAAAGAGAAAAGTGGAAGGTTTTTGGTAGCTGCTGGAAGGAGCACAGATCCCCTGCCATGTGTAATATAAACTCTAAAAAGAGACGGGCCCAGGACACTGCCCAGGTCCACTGCACCACCAGCCCAGGACACTGCACCACCGGCCCTTAGTGGTCCCCTAATACTGTATCTGAAGTCTCTTTTATATAGACCTTAGTGGCCCCTAATACTGTATCTGAAGTCTATTTTATATAGACCTTAGTGGTCCCTAATACTGTATCCTCTTTATATAGACCTTATACTGTATCTGAAGTCTCTTTTATATAGACCTTAGTGGTCCCTAATACTGTATCTGAAGTCTCTTTTATATAGACCTTAGTGGTCCCTAATACTGTATCTGAAGTCTCTTTATATAGACCTTAGTGGTCCCCTAATACTGTATCTGAAGTCTCTTTTATATAGACCTTAGTGGTCCCTAATACTGTATCTGAAGTCTCTTTTATATAGACCTTAGTGGTCCCTAATACTGTATCTGAAGTCTCTTTTATATAGACCTTAGTGGTCCCTAATACTGTATCTGAAGTCTCTTTTATATAGACCTTAGTGGTCCCCCTAATACTGTATCTGAAGTCTCTTTTATATAGACCCTGAAATACTGTATCTTAAGTCTCTTTTATATAGACCTTAGTGGTCCCCTAATACTGCAGCTTTTGAGGAGGGGGGGGGGAAGTGGAGGTTGGGGGTGTGACCTTGACCAACTGCCACTTTGCTCGTTTGAAAGCCATGATGTCTTTCTCTCATGGGTTCTCATGATGTCATTCTCTGGATGTGTAAAGCAGAGAAAGGGGGAGGTATCATTGCCCCTTATGACCTCATAAGGAGCAAGATTCCAGATTCCATCTGAGCTTTCATTTTCTCAAAGGCAGAGCAGGATACCCACCTATCACCATTTCTAGCCACTGGGGGACCATAGGCAGGCTGGGGGAACGCATATTAATATTTAAAAACCTCAAATTTAAATTTTCATACCATGGGACTAGCCGGGAAGCGACAATACCCAATAGCAGCATTAGCAGCAGCTGTGAGTCGAAATGCAAAAGGCGGAGCAGTATGTCCTGTATGTCCCTTAGGTGGTCAATATTCATAAAAAAGGACAAGTTTGTGAACTGGCAACACAGATTTTGATAATGCACAACTACAAACGTTACACAATGTACCTTTAAATTAACATAAAACTGACAATTACCGTCGTACCCCTTAGAGCCTTATGTTGGCAATTAATCGCGGTCATGTAAAAAAAATTGCAATTAGACAATTATGTAATAATTGTTACAGGCCTACCTGAAAGAAGAAGAAGTCACTCAGGTGAGCTCTTTGAAGTGGACCCTTCAAAGGCT
This sequence comes from Etheostoma perlongum, assembly GCA_026937815.1. Classification (NCBI taxonomy): domain Eukaryota; kingdom Metazoa; phylum Chordata; class Actinopteri; order Perciformes; family Percidae; genus Etheostoma; species Etheostoma perlongum. The sequence continues at coordinate 1,923,245 of CM049377.1, read as the reverse complement.
TCAGGCAGCAGACTTCCACACCCAGACTTTGGGACTGTGTGTCTTAAATGCACAGAGGGCTCCATCAAAGAGGCTGTGGGGACCCTGGCATACAGTGGGTCAACAAACCTTCAGGTTCACCTAAAACTCAGGGGGGTCGCGTCCTGTCGTTGGTCTTTGAGCTCGACCGGTTTGCCTGAAAGACCCCTTCACATAAAGTACTTCTTTATTCAATCTTTTATATTTCTGTTTTATTATTGAGAGCATTATTTTATTATTATTGTGGGTTTTAACAAGTTTCATCAGCTGGATTTAGTCAGTTGTGTTTGAATGAATGAATGTAAATGTAAATGTGCTGTATTTATATAGCGCTTTTCTAGTCTGAACGACTACTCAAAGCGCTTTTACATAGTACAGGAACCATTCACCATTCACACACATTCATACACTGTGTGCCGTACAAGGTGCCATCTGCTCATCAGATAAACATGCACACACATTCACACTCCGATGACACAGCATCGGGGGCAACTCGGGGTTCAGTGTCTTGCCCAAGGACACTTTGACATGACTTGAACCACCAACCTTCCAATTGGTAGGCAACCGCTCTACCACTGAGCCACAGCCGCCCCAATGAATGAATGAATGAAGGCTTTATTTTTAACTTAAAAATAATACATTAAATATTGACCCGTTTTCCTAAATCAATGTTTTTTTTAATTACCCAAAATAACATGATTCACTCATCACTCTTTGGCAAGTTCAAATCTCTACTTTCATTAATGTTCGGGCGTCTTATTACATTTTATATTTATTTGAAAAAACAAATTGAAGTGTTTTTGAAATAGTATTGAGTAAAAGTTGACATATTCCAGTCTGTGATTATCCATCAACATCCATTCCTTTCATTTTAGTCAAAATAATTCCTAATTTCTGCTTTTCTAACTCAAACATTAGGTATAATCTCCTAACAGTGTTGATTTTCAATTTTGACGGGAAGACAACACGAGGGTTAAAAAGACCAAAACACAACAAAACAATATTAACTTAACATGTCTGAAAATGAATAGAGTTTTGAGTTATAAGTGAACCCTTGTACCTGGAGAATCAGACATTTAAATTTAGCCGTGGCCACATGCGTGTCAGTTCTGGCACGTAGTTATCATTTCTATCATGGGACATCAAAGACAGGGCAAATGTTAAGGAGCAGTAGAAAAGACGGAGCAAACGGGTGAAGCTGTGCAGACAGAATGACAGATGGCAGAGGAGTAACTGCCCTTGTGGATTAGACATTTTTGGAAAAATCTTTGCTGGATGATATGAAAATCTGAAGGAAAGGTCAAGTGGTGCAGCCAGAAAGTCATTTTACTCAGCGAGAGATCTGCTGCCCACCGACACGCAGCCAACACAAACAGAAGGTTAAAGGACAGGACACTGCAAAACTTTCACTTAACCCTTGAGTTGTCCTCCCGGGTTAAAAAACAGACACAAATTTAACATTTTCATCCCTTTTTCAGACTTGTTTTAGTTTTCACTACCTCCCTAACACTAGTTGTACACTGCTTTTTGGAATTCATGGTCAATAACTCTCATTTATGTTCAAAGATTTCACTTATTATTTACTATTTACTCATCATTCTCATTCTCATATCTCACTTATTATTGATTACTTATTCATCATTCTCTATTCCAGAGCTGTTCATATTGTAATATGATAACATAATACTATTTATTTTACTACTTATGCTCCACATTTAAAATAACTATCACAATACACTCCTGCATACTTTGCACTCCTCATTGCACTCCTCACTATTGCCTCTATATTGTTTCTGTCCAGAGTATGTATATAATTATTAGTGTGTGTGTGTGTGTGTGTGTGTGTGTGTGTGTGTGTGTGTGTATTGTTTGGTTGTATGTGTAAGCACCATTGTATGTGTCCTCATACCTGGCAAATAAAGCTGATTCTGTTTCATTTACAAGGCTACTTTTACTTTTATACTAAATAAGTATATTTCCAAGCCTGTACTTTGTTACTTTGACTTGAGTAAAGAAGTTAAATCAGTACTTCTACTTATACCAGAGTATTTTTAACACAAGTATCTGTACTTCTACTTGGGAAGTGAGTACTTTTTCCAGTCCAAGGAGTTTTGTTTGAGTTTTAATTCTATAAATGAATGTATATAGTTATTTCAAGTATGTGTGTGATTGATGTGGATGTGTTTTTGTATTTGAGAAGTTTAGTATTTTGCACTTTTTTGGCTTTTTTCTTTGCACTTTTTTAAGGCAATAACTTCATATAAAACCTTTTTTCTTCTGGATTTTTCTGTATTAAGTTGAGACATGTGGCTAGGGTACTAGTTTAGTGTGTAGCCCAAATGTTCACAGTAGTGTTTCCAAATCATTTTACAGATCCTTGACTTGAACGGAAATAGAAAAACCCATAGCTCTGTGTCAGTAAGGCCTAGAATCACACTGACACATGGAACAAAAGACTGAGAGTGTTAACTTCCCAATGACCTCAGGAACATCCCAGAGGGCCAAAGTATATGGGAACTGTATCGCTTTAATTTTAGTAAAACAAAATAAAACTTTTGACACTGCACAGCAAAGCATCAGCCTTTTGATCAGCCAGCCGGGACGTCTGCTGGACAGTTTCTAACGTTTCAACCCGTTTCTCATACTTGCTTGAGATTTTCATTCCCAAAGTGTTCCTCCAGTGTTTGCATTTAGCATGGTCACATGGGGGATACCTGCAGGCTGGCAGCAATAGAGGCAAATTGTGAATTTTCTGTATTTTAGTATGCATCAAATGTGTTATGTGTTGTATAAAGGCTTATTTGGTCCAAATACAGATATCCAATTTAAATCCTTGACCTTTGTGTTGTCTTTGCGTCAAAATTTTAAATCAAAACTTTTGACACTTTGTCGATGATTTTAACTTTTTCTTACGTTTTTGTCCATTTTTTTGACACTTTTGAAGCTTTTTTTCAATGTTTGTCACTTTTTATTGACATTTAACATGGCGTAACACTAACTTATTAACTTTAGTTTTACAGTTATTTTTGGAATTTATGGTTAATAAACTCATTTATAGGAAATTATACCTAAAGTTTGAGTTAGAAAAGCAGAAATTAGGAATTATTTAGACTAAAATTAAAGGAATGGATGTTGATGATAATCACAGACTGGAATATGTCAACTTTCACTCAATACTATGTCAAAAACAATTTGCTTTCAAATGCTATGCAATTGAATAAGACGCCCCAAAATTAATGAAAGTAGAGATTTGTACTTGGCAAAGAGCGTTGGGTGGAATCAATCATGTTATTTTGGAGAATTAAAAAGAACATTGATATAGGAAAATGGGGACAACATGAGGACAACATGAGGGTTAAGTTAATCCTTATATCTGCATGTCTGAACTGTAATATGCACGTTTAATTTAAATGCATTTATTCATGAATTGGTGCTCAATCATCCAAACACCAGGCGAGCCTGGAAAATGTCATTTCAGAGGCTTGTTTGCCAAGTCAGGAGCATCAAGGACAAACTTTGTTCTGCATTCAGATGCTGTAAGGGACACGATTTTTCTTCCTCCAGTACACTCATAATGACTCAGCAGGTTTTCCATCACCAGCACCAGACAATCCATTTGAATTTTGCACACAGCAAACAAACATAAATGCATCTTATGGATGTTCTATGCTTGATTTAATCCTTGTTTAAAGCAGTTGAGCTCAAGATCTCTTTACAAAAAGACGTGCATGTGTAACATGTACAGCATGATTCACATTTACATACACATTAGACATTAGTTCCACATTAAAGAAGACAAGTGGCATTCAATTCATTGAGTATAATGGTTTTTAACATTTTCTAAAGGGTTTTTTATTATTATTATTTGATGTTTTTGTAACTCATTTCATTTTTAATGAGCTCCTCATAAAAATTGTACTTAACCCTCATGTTGTCCTCATGTTGTCCTATATCAATGTTCTTTTTAATTCCCCAAAATAACATGATTGATTCCACCCAACGCTCTTTGGCAAGTACAAATCTCTACTTTCATTAATTTTGGGGCGTCTTATTCAATTTTATAGCATTGTAAAACAAATGGAAGTGTTTTTGAAATAGTATTGAGTAAAAGTTGACATATTCCAGTCTGTGATTATCATCAACATCCATTCCTTTCATTTTAGTCTAAATAATTTATAAGTTAGTGTTATGTAGTGTTAAACGTCAAAAAAAGTGACAAACATTGAAAAAAAGTGTCAAAAGTGTTGAAAAAAATGACAAAAACATAAAAAGTTAAAAACATCGATAAAAAGTGTCAACAAAAGTGTTGATTTTTTCATCAAAATACAAAAGTTATTGAAGCTGGTTCATTATATTTGTTTATTAAAGTTAGTGAAGCATTCATTTGTTTATCACATTAATGTTGCAGCTGGTGAAGGCAAAGATAACTTTTTAACCTGGTTTAACAGGTTTAACCTGGATAGTTTGTAGCTAGTAACTTGTATTAATACTACATCATCATTGATTAGTAAGTAAGATTATACTTTGTATTAATAATCTGAATCTGTAACGAAAGCTTTAAAGGTCCCAGGGCATGAAAATGTCACTTTATGAGTTTTTTTAACATTAATATGCATTCCCCTAGCCTGCCTACTGTATCTCTCAGGGATGTTTCCAGTTTGTTTGCGTTCCCATTCAGGAACCGACTGGCTACAGGAACAAGGTAGCGATGGAGTTTTTCACACTATCGTCATGGCTGAGCTGGCAAAAAAAGAAGCAGAACGCTAGGAAAGCATTGGAGGAACAGAGAAAGAGGGAATGGCAGACTGACCGAGGGAGGGTCAGACACAAGTAAACCATCACGTAAAGATAGGAGCTGTTAGGTGGTGGGGGGGACTCTATGAAGAAACTTGAGAGTAAAACAGCGAAGAATTGGCCAAAACTGCATAGCGCTGCTTATAAAAGCTTATGATTTTGCATTGCTTTATGCTCAATAGGCATCTTCTGACCTGCAGAAGAGAAAAAAGAATTATTTGCATTTTTTTTATTCAAATTTTGACTTCACTTTGTCCACATGGGTCGCCTGCCAATAGGAAGGTTGGTGGTTCGATCCCTGGCCCTGCAGTCCCATGTCAAAGTGTCCTTGGGCAAGACACTGAACCCTGATTCAGCCTTGAGTGTGAATGTGTGTGAGTGTGTATCTGATGAGCAGGTGGCACCTTGTATGGCGGCTTCTGCCACAGTGTGTGAATGTGTGTGAATGGTGAATTGTTCTTGTACTATGTAATGTATAAGTACTGCGCTATGCTGTAGAAGAACTTTACATTTACATGGGTCCTAAAAGCGAGTCAGTTATGCAGCAAGATCTTTGCAACATTGAAACAATTCAATTCAATTTTATTTATGTAGCGCGAGCAGAACCATGGCTCAGGGTGGGGGGGCATCTGCCTCGACCGGTTGGGGGTGTGAGAAAGAGAGAGAGAGAGAGAAAGACAGACAGAGACAGAGAAGAGACAGACAGAGAGAAAGACAAACAGAGAGAGAGAGAGCCAGAGGAGGGAGGGGAGGATGGAGGGGAGGGGAGGGGTGGGGTGAGGGGGGAGGAACAGCCTACGCAATATACACACAGAGGCACAGACAGTAACAGCAATGTTGCCATAGACAGAGCGAATAATGGTACAGATATTCATAGTAATGTTTATGATAATAATTGTAATGTTAATGATAATATCAGCAATAATAGCAACAGGACTAGTAATAATAATTGTAGCAGAGGGTGTGGAGCAGGTGGTTGGAGGCAGAAGGTAACTCCCACCACAGATCCAGACTCCACAGATCTAGAGCCAGAAACACCTGCAGGAAGTGATAGGAGGAGAGAGGAGAGGGGCGAGAGAGCACCAGATAAATAGTGTCTGTGTGACCCTCTGGCTTACATCCACGTGCAGGTGTAAGACCGCCTGAGCAAACATGACCCGGAGCAGGAGGGTCTGAGTCAGTCTGGAGCCGAGGCTCTCACACTTTGGGTGCATGATTTCATTATTAGTTTAAATACATATAATTTATGTAAGCATTATAATAAGCATTTAGTCAGAAACTGCCCAGTATGATTTGGTATCAGGTTCTGTACAGTAGGTGGCAGTATGTACCTGGATGTATGTGTATATATACACTCACCGGCCACTTTATTAGGTACCCCATGCTAGCTTGGCTAGTGCCAAGAAAATATTCCCCACACCATGACACCACCACCACCAGCCTGAACCGTTGATACAAGGCAGGATGGATCCATGCTTTCATGTTGTAGACGCCAAATTCTGACCCTACCATCCGAACGTCGCAGCAGAAATCCAGACTCATCAGACCAGGCAACGTTTTTCCAATCTTCTATTGTCCAATTTCGATGAGCTTGTGCAAATTGTAGCCTCAGTTTCCTGTTCTTAGCTGAAAGGAGTGGCACCCGGTGTGGTCTTCTGCTGCTGTAGCCCATCTGCCTCAAAGTTCGACGTACTGTGCGTTCAGAGATGCTCTTCTGCCCACCTTGGTTGTAACGGGTGGTAATTTGAGTCACTGTTGCCCTTCTATCAGCTCGAACCAGTCTGGCCATTCTCCTCTGACCTCTGGCATCAACAAGGCATTTCCGCCCACAGAACTGCCACTCACTGGATGTTTTTTCTTTTTCGGACCATTCTCTGTAAACCCTAGAGATGGTTGTGCGTGAAAATCCCAGTAGATTAGCAGTTTCTGAAATACTCAGACCAGCCCTTCTGGCACCAACAATCATGCCACGTTCAAAGTCACTCAAATCACCTTTCTTCCCCATACTGATGCTCGGTTTGAACTGCAGGAGATTGTCTTGACCATGTCTACATGCCTAAATGCACTGAGTTGCCGCCATGTGATTGGCTGTTTAGAAATTAAGTGTTAACGAGGTGTACCTAATAAAGTGGCCGGTGAGTGTATATATATATATATATACCATTGTAAAATTGCATTAGGGACGTTTCATATTCACAAAGCTAAAGTCAATCCCATGTTTTAAGTTATTCTTAAAAGTGATACGTACTTTGAGTCACTTAAATTTGTAACAAATTTTTAAAAGAATTTCAGTAACTCAGAATTGGCTTTACTTAAGGAACACCTTCTGTCAATTATTTTAAAGAAGTATGTTGCCTATTCATTTATTTATCTCTCTCCTTTTAATTCTATAATTTGTGTTCATGAACTGGAATAGCTGACTGTAAATTCAATTCTAAAGTTTTTTTTAAATCGTTAATTATTAATTACTTGCAAAATCTCATATAAATCTAAATTTTCCAATCAGGAGCCATCCTTTTTAATTTTTTGGAAATGGAATCAAACTTTAAATCAATCCTATATTATATCAGCAAGAAAATCCTGAAACTGTGTACCCTATATTACATTTTTAAGAACTGATTTTAGATTCATGTCCATGTTCTAATCCCCTGGCATGTTCTGTTGTTTTTTGTCAATGAATTAATTTTAAAAATAATAATTTATATTTCTTAGGATGGGGAAGGTGATGGTCCCGCCCTTCTCTGCTTCTGATTGGATTACACATTTGCGTTTCCTAGGATGATGGCGGACCGGTCCACTTTTACTGTATTGACATTACAGAAGTCTCTCGTTAGCATCTTGTATGCTAGCTACTTGTCGCAAAGTGACGCATGCGCATCTCACATCTTCGCTCGTCGTATAGAAACGCATGCGCGACTCAACTGCACTTGACTTGACAGCTCCAACCCCAACCACAGACTGTATATATATTGTCTATGACCCCAAGCGACATGACCCCAACCGACATCACCCCTCCTGTTACTTCAAGGGAAACTCGGGCGCCCCCTTCAAAGGAAACGCAAACGTACAGCCCAGCTCGTCCGGTCAGTGGCGTCAACATGGCGGCGGTAGATGTCATTGTGGACAACTTGGTGACACTCTGGAGGATACCGGCTGCCCGACAAAACTTCCCCTTGATATTTGTACTCATTTCGGTCGTGGGGTCGCTGCTGAAAGAGCTGGAGGTCGTCCCGCAGACATATTTCAGCAGCAGCGGGAATTCCCTGAATGTGTAAGTAATGGCAGTGCTACTGTGTTGTTATCCTGCTGAGGGTTAGCTCACAGAAATAATGAATGTATCACCCGAGCTCACCTGGCGCTTACTGTACGGCGGCGTGCTGGTGACAGACAGGTGAAAGGGCCGTCATGAGAGAAATGCACTGCTTTGCCGGACTGTGTTGTAATGAAGTTAGCAACGCTGAAGCAATGTGGGCCAAAGGTAACGTTAGCTAGCTAAACTGTTGCTTCATAGCCAGCTGCTGTGCTGATAACCGTTACATGTCCCCTTTATTATAACGTTACACAATTCACGTTGAACAGTTAAAAAAGACACAAATAAAACAAATGCTCAAATTATCCCAGTATTTAAAGGAGTTTTATGTTCCTTCATACACTGCAATACTTTCTTCATATTACAAATGAATTCATACGCAATACAACTGCCCATTTCTCAATTCAGTACACTGTGTTGCTGCTAATAGCTAATAGTCTGGTTTCAAGTTATTTATTGTCATATGCACAACAATAACAGAGAAGCAGTGGTTTGCAATTAGATTTCAGGCTCATTAAATAGGTATAAAAAGAAATATGTATCTAAAGACATACAATTGGGCAGAAAGTAAAATATAATGCATATAGAATAAGATTTTTGGTAGACTTTTAAACAGGGATGTAGTAAATGTACAGTATATGTGTAATTAGAAATGACAGATATAAACAGTGAGTGAATGTATATAAAGCTAAAGTGATGGATTATTTAACAGTTTCTATTGAAACATCTCTCTATCTCTACAATACTACTAATGAATGCTATTAGCTAAGTGCTAATATAAATGCCCCTGTTCTTCTTGCAGGTATTTTGTCAAAGTGTCCTGGGGCTGGACATTGCTGCTGCTGACCCCTTTCCTCCTCCTGTCCAACTCAGCCTTCAGCAGGAGCGTGTCCTTCCTCTCCCGGCGACTGCTGTCTCTGTTGGTGGCAACAGCTGTCTGGTACGCCTGCACCGAGACCTTCTTCTTCATCGAGGAAGTGACCGGTTTGTGTTATGAAACTGGCACCAAGGAGGTTCTCATCAAGGAGTTATCAAGCAAAGCCAGCTGCAGGCGGGCCGGCTTCCAATGGCACGGCTATGACATCTCAGGGCACTCCTTCATCCTGGCCTACTCGGCTCTCTTCATCGTGGAAGAAACAGCGCCGATGGCCTCCCTAAGGACCGCCGGTCTCTCTGCACTGCCCAGGATGGTCCTCAACCTGCTGTACGTGGCCTTGAATCTGATAGTGATCGTTTGGGTGTGGATGTTTGCCTGCACCTCTGTTTACTTCCATCACCCGTCTCACAAGTTGCTAGGGACTTTATGCGGCCTGTTGGCGTGGTATCTGACGTATCGGGTTTGGTATCTCAAACCTTTATCCCCAGGACTCCCCCCTCAGCGCTACCCAAAAGAAAAGAAACAAAACGCCTGAGGTGCAGTCATACTTTCCAGAACAACATTGTCACTAATGTTGCAGCCATTCTCGAAACAACACACTACAGTTGATGTTCTCGGTCTCCAGGTCCAAGCTGGCCATGCTATTTTAAGCTATTTTAAGTTATTCCCTGCTCAAAGAAAGGTTGATTTGTACAGGATGGTTGTTGGCAGCTGCTGTTCCCAAAATGACTCTCTGTAATCTGAGATAAAAGCGAGACGCTGCCCAGCTTCTGCCTCTCACCTTCAGCTTCTGAGGCTCGCATGCTACGCCAGCGTTTGTCCCCTAGTTTGTTGCCTTAAAATGTTTTATTTGTGGATGGTTAATCAGAGATTTTAGATGTCTGAATGGGAACACTTGAGAATACAGCTCCAGTTGTATTTTTGCAGACCAATGTAAGAAGATATATACATTGTTTTTATAGGAAACTACCATCAGCTCAGAGACTTTAACTACAGTGGGTCTAAATGATTTACTGATGGTTATGGCTTTGGGTCAACACTGTATAATGTAGAGTTTGAATAGCAGATAGGACCATCGTTTTAATGTAACAGCAAGTTGTTTGCAAAGTATTATTAAAATGCTTTTAAAAAGGTTAAGGCTGGAAATATCTACGATTTGTGATTGTTCTAAAAATATGCGTCCCAATGTCCTTAATGCACAAGGTGACATCTTTAAATGTCATGTTTTGTCCAGGCAGTATTTCAAAGCCCAAAGATATTTAATTTACAATCACGTAGGACAAAGGCAAGCAACACATCCTCACATCTCTAAAGGTAGAACCAGAGAGGTTGACTTTGAAAAATAACACAAGTCAAAGCAGTAGCACAGTTTTCTGTTGATGGACTAATCAATTGGTCAACTAATGGTTTCAGTTGTGGTTTTATTTACTGTCAACACTATGAAAAGACCAAGTAACCTACCGATAAGTGTTACCAAGACTTGATATGTATTACGTGCCTCTGTGCCATAGATTCCCATTGTTGTCCAAAAACTATTAAAAATACATAAATGATGAGCATGGGCTCTGTTTATTTCCAGTCTCGCTACACCGTTCTGCTGCCATAAATCCTCACTAGATTACCAAATGGGTATTAATCCACTTCTGGAAATAGTCCCCAATAAATGCTCTATTTACTCCCGTTTTAGTAACATTTCCTAAAGACTACAGTGCCCAGCTGCCAGAAAATTACTTATATTTTTAAAAGTGAAGGTGTGCTATTAAAGAACCAATTGGTTTTTGGCTGAGTGCTGCAGACAAGGTGGGGGAGTTTTAAAAGATGTGGGTCTGGTTTTTTTTGTGGAATTTAACAATTGTGATGTAGAATAACACCAGCCTTATCCTATAATGGTGGATTCAAGGAAACTTTAGTATACGTAAATCCTAGCAGTATTTTGAAAGAATATTAATTTACAACGTCACAAGCAAATAAGGTTTCTAGCGTTGTGTGCATCTTTGAGGCGTGTCGATAGCAGGATTTGCTCAAATAAAAACCAGGATCTGTGTGTTCCATTTTCATTATTTATTTGTCATTGATGGCAACTGAATAAATTAAGGCTTATAAACAAACATCATAAAAAGCACCATAAATAAATGCATATAGAAATATAAAAAATAAAAAGTAAAAAATACTATAGTGAATTATAATGGCCACAAATCACAACCAGGATTTGACTTGAACTCTTTGTGTGTGTTCAAAGAAGTACAGATCCAGCCCCTCAGAAGAAGCAGTGGAGAAAGCGTTCACAATGATAATGCATATGAAGTCTTTTTTGACCCCCCCCCCACCACTACCCCCCACAGTGTCATCTGCTGTTGTCAATTAACAGAATAGGTGAATGAGAATCAAAAAGTCAACATAAATAACAATGAAGCTCACGTTATGTTTAAATCGCAACAGGAAATAGTACTTTGCGCTTTTGTGTCCTCTTGCTTACTTCAAAACTTGGAACAATTCAGATATATATATTTTTAAATCTTTTGTACCATTTACATCACTGCTGCTCATGCAATAACAGTTTAAAACCTAATAAGCTCCCTGCTTCCTTTCATGTCCTTACATGTTTCTGAACACTGATTCTGTTTTCTTCATGAAAATCAGATTTCTTATCAGATGCGAGTCATGTAAGGAGACAAGGAGACGCTGCTATTAAAGGAGCATTGATCGCCGTCTTTGGTTCAACGTGGTCTGCCACGGCTGCAGCTAACCACCGCCTGCAGAGACTGGTAACTGGAACAAACTGAACTACCTTCATTATGCAAGGCTTAAGCTGTGCAGAAACACTGTACTGAGTCCTTACTGCAAGAATTGTCGGTAAAATGAGCCAAAAACAAAACAAAAGCAGCTTATAACCCTAGCCAGTACTTGACATAATGAGCGTTCAGCTTTTCCTCCCATTCCCCTTATTTAACCTTTGAGCTCATTTAAAATTAAACACGGTAAAATAAATGAGACAATGTGTAATTAAAAATATCTTTCTGTAAAACCATTCTGTCGGGAGGAGTCAGCGACACACACACACACACAGCAGTAAAATCCAGCTTCTTTGCTCAGTATTGCTGAGGGACCATCTCCAACCCACTGTACAGTGCAGGTGCTTCAAAGGTAACAATTAGCAAGAGAACGTTTAACCCTTGTGTGTCCTCCCGGGTTCTAAAAAACACACAAAAATTTGACATTTTCTTCCCTTTTTCAGACCCATGCAATGAAATATACATCCTAAACCTAAAGCAGCACTACTGTGCCATAGATTCAGAATTTACAATTTTACTACCAATTGTACCAATAAGTTTTGTAACATGTGAACTCCTGCACGGCGCCCAAGACGGTGACAGTGGACCCAGTGTGAGCGGTGTGATCCGTGGTGCTCTAAACAAACTGTGTCTGTGTTTACTGTGTGTAGTGTAGGGTGTACGGTCAGTTAAAGGAATAGTTCGACATTTTGCAAAATATGCACTTATTCACATTCTTGCCAAGAGTTGGATGAGAAGATCGATTCCACTCGCGTCTGTCGGTTCAATTTAATGCAGCAGTTTGTTAGATTAGCTTAAGCATGAAGACGGGGGGGTAAACAGCCAGCCCCAATTTGTGACTGTCATGAATATTCGAATCACAGCGTTAAGCATCTGCCTTCCCTGAAAAATATACAGTGCATTCAGAAAGTGTCCTTCACTTTTGTCACATATTATGTCGAGGCCTTGTGCTAAAGTTGTTTAAATGCATTTTTTCCTCATCAATCTACACTCAATACCCCATAATAACAGAGAGAAAACAGGATTTTTGAATGATTAAAAAGGAAAATTTATATATCACATTGACAAGTATTTAGACCCGTTTGTCTTTGAGAGGTTTCTTTGAGCTTGGCCAGGCAGCCAGCTCTAGGAAGAGTCCTGGGCTGCTTCCCATGTCCCTTATTTGATAGCTCCTCGGTCCTTGGTCCTTGGCTGAACCGGAAGCTGTTCTGTCCCTCCTCTGTGAAGGCAGTCTCAAAGCTCTTATTTCTGCCCCGAGGATAGAGGAGCTGTAGGCCAGGATGCATGAGAGCAGCCTTCCTGAAAGCTGTGCAGCTGAAGGAGTTGCTAACTCCACCCAAACAACTGATACATTCATGTGAATTCATGTCTAATCCCTCTAAAAACATATGCTCGTTGCCCTGTCCTGCTTCCTCGCGTCTCTCCCGTGCCTCCTCGGTGGGAGGGACTAAGAGGAAGGAAGGCAAGTGGAGGACTCGAGGAGGCAATTTAAGGGCTTTGAGATGCATCGCTGTTGTTCTTAACAGAATTGTCTCTGTCTGTCTCTCTCTCTCACCCCCAACCGGTCGAGGCAGATGCCCCCCCCCACCCTGAGCCATGGTTCTGCTCCAGGTTTCTGCCTCTTAAAGGAAGTGTTTCCTTGCCTCTGTGGCCTAGTGCTTGCTCTTGGTGGGAACTGTTGGGTTTCTGTAAATAACATCACGGGCTAGACCTGCTCTTTATGGAAAGCACAATGAGATAACTGTTGTTGGGATTTGGCGCTATATAAATAAAACTGAATTCAATTGAATTGTGGAGGCCACTGAGCTATTGGGAACCTTCAATGCAGCAGAAATGTTATTGTATCCTTCCTAAGATCTGTGTCTGAGCGATGCAGGCAGCTCCTCATGTCTTGACTTTCTGCCCTGTGCAGTGTCAGCTGTGAGACCTTCTACAGACAGGGGTGTGTGTGTGTGTGTGTGTGTGTGTGTGTGTGTGTGTGTGTGCCTTTCCAAATTACGTCCAATCAGTTGAATTCACCACAGGTGGACTCCAGTCAAGACGTTGAGACATGAATGGGTTTCATTACTTCAATGTAGTATTTCAGTCTTTTTTAATAAATTTGCAAACACTTCAGAAATCCTGTTATCTTTCTGTAATTATGGAGTTATGAGTTATTGATTTTAGCACAAGGCTGCAGCATAACAATATGTGAAAGGTGTATCACAAGAAATTCTTTTTAAAAACCGATGATCATTTAATAACACTAATCGCTGTTCCCAAGACATTTCATCAATAATCAAAGACTCTTCTTACCCTCTGCAAAAAAGAAAGTTTGCTGCCCAATAAAAAAAGAAAAAAAAACATGTTTAACCAGCTTTCCAAGTCATTTTGCTAATGCAAACTAGCCAGAATCTAAAATAAATAATGTCATTTTTTTGGCTACCTGGTTAGAAGATACAGTCACATCTTGGAAAACGTGTTAAAAAAACTTTTATCGTGCAACAGATAAAATATTTTTCATCCAAAGGGAAGAGTCTTTGAGCATGAATGTGACTGGAAATAGGCCAATGGGCTTGCTGTTAGCCCTTGTTTCCAGTATTAATGCTAAGCTAAGCTAACCGACTGCTAGCTTTAGCTTAAAACTTAACATACAGACAAAGTACCTTAAGTTTGGTTAAAGATTAATGGGATTATGTTTTTCTGAAGGCTAGCTATTTCCTCCTGTTGCAGTCTTTATGCTAAGCTAAGCTAGCCGTCTCCTGGTTGTAGGTAGATAGATAGATAGATAGATAGATAGATAGATAGATAGATAGATAGATAGATAGATCCCAATAAAATGGGAAATTACAGTGTTGCATCATATTTAACAGACAGACGCGAGAGTGATATCGATATACTGTAAGTCCCGGCGAGAAGGTAAAAAAGCAATTTTCCCCAAAATGCCGAGCTACTCTCTTGAACTTTGCCTTCATCCATTTATCATTTCTTCTGGCAGTTTCTGGCAGCACAGCACTTCTCAGAAAGTATTTGTCACAGAACATTTCCCCTTTGTTTTTACTGGTTTAAACCTCAGGCCAGCGTAGGAGCGAAGAGCAGCTATGAGTTATGGCTATAATAGTGGCATGCGAAGGTCAGTTAACCCGTTTGGTGGTGCTGTATTTAACATTTTGTCTGGGTTTCTTCTTTTCCGGACAAGAAGAACCGATGCATGCCGCCAACAAAAGGTTGAACAAGCACTTGCCGGCCGCAAGTTGCAAAAATTAAACTCGATGAAGGCCTTGATTACCAGAAAATGTGCTGTCAAGAATTTCTTATCATGGAATGTTTTAATATTCTTTGTTCACCCAGGTAAGTAATAGTGTTCTCTATATAGATTCATTATGTTTTCCTGCAGTCATAAAACATTACAGAAAAGTTGAAACATCACACAAATACACAGACATTTAACACAACAAGACGGCATTCACTACATGTATTTCTTTTTTAAATACCAGTAGGCAAAGTAGCCCATCCCTCCCAGCGAGCCCATGAGAAAAGAGGCCCCGAAGAAGGACGGTGGCTTCTTTTTTACCATCCGGAAGGCGTTGGGTAGGACCGCTGACAGAAGCGTTGTGTGGATGTCGCCCAAGACCCTACGGAAAGCGTAGCGTTTTTGCACACGCACAAAAAAGGACTGCAGGTTGGGTCGGCTGCCGTCCTCCCAGTATTTCTTGGAAAGTCCCAAGAACTTGAGCCTGTGCAACAAGGCACCGAGGCAGACGTCAGCTAGTGTAAATTCAGGTCCACATAGCCACAACTCACACTTTTGACCTGCAAGGGAAGGAAAAGAAGAAAAAAACTTAAAAATCCTCTCAGACATTGTTGGTAACATGTTTTGGTTCTGTTATGATTAAAGATAGTCATGATTCATACCTTGATACTCTAGTTTTCTTTTCTCCAGCTCAGCCTCCACTTGATCTAGAACCATGGCTAACTCCCCCAGAATTTTCTTCAGGTAGTTCACGTTATCATGGTCCAAGATTTTTGCCTGACAATCATTTAAGAAAGGGTTAAAAGAAATATGGGAAGAGGCAAACCAGCATGCATAACTGGGCTAAAAATGGTTAAACACAAAATATGTAAGACTCCCCCAGTACAGTACCCATGTTAATTAAAGAAAATGATAAATAACTGACGTGTTTTAGCCACACAGATATAAACAAGACTGAGGGCACGGTCACACATGCACCAAATCATCATTGGTGATTATTGGCCTCCTATTCACATCCATTCTATGTGAGTTAAGGGACGCATAAAACTTCTGGTGACAAAGCAAAGTCACAAATTTGCATGTTGGCGTCATGTGGAATTCAACTTTGGTAAATTTTGACTAGCAAAGTTGCAGCTGCAACCAACCAGTAAAGAAGTGTGTGTGTTGACCCCACTTGGCTGTCATTGGCTGTAGTTTTCTCAGTGAGCCAAAATGGAGGAGACATTGACTGTTGCTGTGTCTAACAAGCCTGTATTGTATAATATTGGCTACACAATGGCACTAGACTTTAGACTTTATTGTCCTAAAGATCAAATTCTGTACATTATGGACAACGCGCTTACAGAAAAACAAAAACATACCAGAATGCCACAAAACAACACAGACAGATAAAACTGTCAAATGGGTTTTATATGGGTGTTTTGTTGCAGGCAGCAGGCTTTTGCATAGCGAACTCTTTTGCACCTCAGAGACCTGTACCTGCGTCCAAAGGACAGAATGGTGAAATCGGGCCCGACTGATAAAGGATTTTTAAGGCCGATACAAATATTTGGTAATTTAAAAATCCGATATGCAGATATATCGTCCGATATATACTGTATATTAAAAAAAAAAAAAAAAAAAAAACACGTTACAAAACATGAACAGATTTCCTTAACATTAGTTATTTGTATTCACTAAAATAAAATGAGAATAATTTGTTTTATTGTCACAACAGAACAGAGCAACATCAAAATATATTAAAGTTCTGATAAATTTTAAGATATGAAAACTTAAGATATGAAAACTTAAAGTCCTTCCACAACAACAAAACAAAAACACATTAACAACAACAACAAAAATCAGTGTTGCCAACAGGGACGTTGTAGAGCGTCCTCTGGTGGACAGACTATACAACACCATCACTAACAGGGACATTGTAGAGCGTCCTCTGGTGGACAGACTATGCAACGCCATTACTAACAGGGACGTTGTAGAGCGTCCTCTGGTGGACAGATTATGCAACGCCATCACTAACAGGGACGTTGTAGAGCGTCCTCTGGTGGACAGACTATGCAACGCCATCACTAACAGGGACGTTGTAGAGCGTCCTCTGGTGGACAGACTATGCAACGCCATCACTAACACGTTGGGACGTCCTCTGGTAGCAACGCCATCACGTCCTCTGGTGGACAGACTATGCAACGCCATCACTAACAGGGACGTTGTAGAGCGTCCTCTGGTGGACAGACTATGCAATGCCAACACTCATAACATGGTTGACAGTCCGTTTTTTTTATATTCATTTATCAGAATAATTTATTTGTCATTATAAATGATTCTGATGAATGAATATTTAAAAAAAAATATATATATATATATATATATATATATATAAATATATATTATAAATGCAGATACCGCTATATCGGGAAATGCCTAATATACTGTAATATAATGTCAGGCTCTACTTTGAAATTGAGCTCTCAGAGTGTGTGTGTAGGGAGACTCATTTGGCAGCAGTGTTGGTTACACGTATGAGTTTGACCCGATATGTGACAGAAAGCCTGTTGAAGAAACAGGGAGAGCAGTCCTTTATGTTTTTGGATGGCTGACTGTCATCAAAGCCATCAGACGCTGCTGTTTTGAACGTCCTTTGTGTGCTGGTCGACAGGGACAGCCAGTCTCCTTTTCCTTCTCAGAATCCGTCTCTGCTCCTCAGTATACATTTTCCTGTCGCAAATAACCACAGCAAATCTTTCACACATCCACACATAAAAGGTTTTAATGTGTGGATGTGTCCGGAGTGATGGTGGAGTCAATAGGTTTCCATTAAAGAGCGGCTGCTCACGGCTCATATTTCCCTGCATTACACCTTCAAAATGTCACAATGGGCGGAGACGGGCCTGAAGTCAACAGGTCAGAGGTGTTCTGGTTCTGTTTATAGAGACTACATCCTGTTATATCGAGCGATCATGCATGAATTTGCGAGATCTCGTGGGTCCTAGGGACTTCAGCTGCCTTTCCGCATCAAATCCGGACCTGGTGACGGACAGCGGAGCACGGAGCTGACACGCCGTTCCGCAGTTGGTGGAAATCAGTGGCAAGAGTAACACTTCCATACTACTATTTCCCATAAAAAAAGATGGAAAGACTTATGGAAAGTGTAAAGAAAAGACTCAAACAGCCAGAGAGCTGATTTCCCAGTGTATAGTTGTTGAGATAATTCAGTCCGGTCAAAGTGGAGGATCAATCAACCAATCAACACACTGCCATGCCCGGCGCTAACCATACTGACACGCATCATCTCTGCCTCATCGATTCAAAACCACATGTTTACACAGCACTGGTCAACCAGCTGATTAAATCAGTGCGCGGGGATATATTTTTCTCCAGGGAATATGAGCTGTATATACTGTATACTGTAGTACAGTGGTACAGAGTTTGCATGCTGCAGAGCATCCATTTTCATTTTTCAGCTCTTTAGCAATACAAGGAAACTGCTGAAGGCTGAAATTTCCCTAAGCTAGACTTGGAAATTCAATTATCTGTCAATGTTAAAACCTAATAAAGACAAGTTTGACTTGTGGTGGGTTTGTCTATCAAACCATATTCAATAAGCAAACAGAGCTGTCAAAATACTATCTCCTTATGTCTGTGCTCCTGTACTGTTCATGGGTCGGAAAGATTTTTTAAGAGCAAACGAATGACATTTAAGGGATTTAAGCCCTGGTTTGGGTTTAAGTTTTGTTGATTTAGATAATAATATTAAAGTTGCCCCATAATTTGTAACTTAAAAGGATCCACATTTTTCAACGAAGATGCTATTTCTTTCTTCCCAAATGTGTAGGAGTCCTTATGGGACTGTAATATGTTAAGGGGGTTCATTATTACTAATCATAATTTCCCCCTTAAGTCCCATTAAAATAACTTAATTCTGTCAGTCATGCATAAATGAATGGAAATTTCAGGTAAAATATGATGGGATTCAGTATAAGTATAAGAAGTGTTGCGTCTCCCTTATACACAACATTACAATACATTACAAGGACATGTAATAAATGAATGCATTTTAATCCCATTAATGAACACGTGGAACTCACCATGAGCTTCTTCTGCTTTGACAGATACGGTTCTGTCAGCTGGGGCTCCTCATGGTCCAACTTCATCAGCTCTGTCGCAGCGTTGGCCAGGTGTCCTGAACACACACACACACACACACACACACACACACACACACACACACACACACACACACGCACAGGCACACAAATTGAAACACGCACACACACAGACACAAATACACACACACACAAATTTACACACACACACAAATACACACACGCACACACACACACACACACACACATACACACACACACAAATTCATACACGCACACAAACAGACACAAATGCACGCACACACAAATTTACACACACACACAAATATACATGCGAACACACACAAATTCATACACGCACACACACACACAAATTCATACACATGCACACACAAATTCACACACATACACACACACAAATTCATACATGCATACACACATAACGTTAAAAATAATGTTTGAACATCTAATATCTTGTCTTTGTAGTGTATTCAATTGACTAAAGGTTGATTAGGATTTACAAATCATTGGTATCTGTTTTTAGTTTTGTATTACTTCCCAACTTTATTTTTGGTCAGGTTTGTACATACTGTATAATAACTTAACCTGGCCCATAGTGTTGGAGGATAAGTCTGGTTATCAATATTTTCTTATTTCAAACAATGCGCATGAAAAGACTAAAAACAACCTACTACCAGCAGTCTACTAACTAATCAAAGCCTGTTATGTATCTTGTATCTCTGTGCCATAGACCTCCACTGTTGTTCAAACACATCAGTGTTGCCCTGGGTGATATGTTCCTTCATCACCATGAACACACACACTGTGGTTTATTTTGACTCAATCCAACACACACCGCCCCAAATACTCACTACATCAACAGATGTCTATTAATCCGCCGCTATACAATAGTCCCCAAAAAATTGACTTTTTACTCTCATATATAGAGGTTTACTCCTGGAGGCAGCGGCCGCGGGTTTGACTCCGACCAGCGGCCCTTTGCTGCGGCCATTTACCCTGTTCTTCTTTTAGTTCATGCAGAATTATAACCAATCCTGCCTACACACAATGTTTAGGTGGCATCACTTACTACGTATTTCTGCGGTGGCGTACTTTGGGATCATAGAGTCGGTGGTGAGCTCCGGATGGAGGATGCAGCCGTGTGTGTAAGCGTCCATGGGCAGACCGTCCAGCAGCTGGCGGTACTGCTGCACTCGGTCGTAAAGAGGCGAGTCTGCATCAGGAACCAGCTGAGCCACCGCGTCTGCGGGCGAGACATCGATGTGAAGACAAGCAATACAGAGAAAATACTCAAATGTAGCTCAAGAAACTTGTCACGGCTCTCTGAGGACAAAACACAGGCTCAGAAGAACATGTATACAGGGTAAATAAAGCCAGCACAGTTTGTCTTATTCTTGGTATATTTTCAGAAACTTTCCAGAACACCTGAGGTTTCTAAGCAACCACTGTTGCATGTAACTCCCCCAAAAATAACCCAATTCTCCTGCTTCAGCTGTCTGATAGACAACGACACATGGCACGGTAACCTGGTAACAGGTGACACCTCTCGCTCTCTGCACCACACCAGCAGTCACGTTTCACAAAGCCTGAATATTTCAACACCCAGGCATTCTGAAAGGGGGAAAAACATCTCCTGAAGACCTACAAGCTTTTGAGAATTTACAGTAAAGAGGTTTAACCTAAAAACACTCATTAACCCCACGAGATGAAGGTAAGACTCCAAGCACACTCCAGGTGAAGAAAACACAATATGCTCAGTAAGAGATAGAGCACACAGGTTCATTAGGTTACCCTGGGCCGGCTGACCCGCTGCTCTATTTATCTGCTGCTCAGGTTAAAGGAATAGTTCGATATTTTGGGAAATATAAATATAAATAGAGCAGCGGGTGCTTTCTTACAGAGAGTTATCAATCTATCTATCTATCTATCTATCTATTAACCAATTGATCTACCAAACTATCTATCTATCTAACTATCTATCTATCTATCGATCTATCTATCTATCTACCTATCATCCATCCAATCATCCATCTATCGTCCCTAATACAGTTTTTTGCAATCGCTTTGGCACATTTACAAAAAAAACTTCCAATTGTCAAAATCTATAGACAGACAAAATCTCTAGATAGACAACTTAGAATTGTCAAAAAATGCTAAGTACAATTCTCAGACCACGCGCTACATTCAGGACATCAATCAGCACTCCATACTGACAGACAACAGAGCTACTTGTTGAAATCGACTGTAATTCTCCTTTAAACAGACAGATACGAGAGTGGTATCAACCTTCTTATCAACCTATCCGCCATGATACAAATACTTTTTACACTTTGGCTTTTCTACAGATGCCAAAATGTCCAAAATGTTGAACTACTCCTTTATCAAGTGTTCTTTATTATACTGTCCTAAGTCTTGGATGCCGTTGATCGTAATGACCTGCTGCTGAGACTCAGTATAACAGGTTAGCAGAGCAGGCGGGGCTTTTATAGTGTGCAGGGTGACAGCCAGCCAGACTCAGGTGCGGCATCGCTGACAAAAGAGATAGTCAGCTGGCTGCTTGCCTGGCGATGTTTGGGCACACGGAGAAGCTTGCAGAGGGGTGGAGCTGCACCTGGCACAGCTCCAGAGAGTTGAGTAATCAGTCCCAGGACCATGCATGCCCGACCTGGGCCGCATGCAGTGGTCCTCTGGGGGGTCTGCTGCAGCACTGTGGGGGAAATATCACATCAGCAACTAACTGATGAGCAACCCAGTGATCAAATTAGGCTGTGCAATTAATCAATATATGAATTACTTTTACGATTTTGACTCCTTATGATCACAAAAAACAATGGGAAAGTAATGGGAAAGTATTAAGAGTAATGTCCCAGTTCTAAGTGTTTTTACTTTTGATTTGTTAAGCTGTTTCACAGTTTTTTAACTTCAATAAATGCAACATCTTTCCAAAAGAAAATGAGTAATCGTGTCAAATAATCATGATTTCAATATTAACCAAAATAATGGGGATTATACAGTTGCAAGAAAATGTACGTATGTGAACCCCTTGGGATTACGTGGAGTTTTCCATTAATTGGTCATAAAATGTGCTCTGAACTTCATCTAAGTCACAACAATAGAAAAACACAGTCTGCTGAAAATACTACACAAACATTAGATGTTGCCGTGGATTAATTGAACATAACATGTAAACATTCACAGTGCAGGGAGGAAAAAGTATGTGAACCCCTAGCCTAATGACCTCTCCAAGAGCTCATTGGAGCCAGGAGTGAGCCAACATTGACTCCAGTCAGTGTGTCAGTGTGATGATATTGGATGTGTTGCTGACAGCTGTCCTGCCCTTTAGAAACACACTCCTCTTTTGGGTTTACTGGTTTCAAGAAATACTATCTGATGTGAACTATGCCTCGCAGAAAAGAGCTCTCAGAAGACCTACAATCAAGAATTGTTGACTTGCATGAAGCTAGAAAGGGTTACAAAAGTATCTCTAAAAGCCTTGATGTTCACGTGTCCACGGTATGACAGACTGTCTACAAATGGAGAAAGTTTAGCACTGTTGCTACTCTCCCTAGGCGTGGTCGTCCTGTACAAATGACTGCAAGAGCACAGCGCAGCATGCTTCATGAGGTAAAGAAGAATCCTAGATTGTCAGCTACAGACCTACAGAAATCTCTGGCACATGCTAACATTTTTGTTGACACATCTACAATAAGGAAAACATTAAACAACAATGGAGTACATGGGAGGACACCACGGAGGAAGCCATTGCTGTCCAAAGACAATGTTGCAGCACGTTTGCAAAAGAGCACCTGGATGGTCCACAGCATTACTGGCAAAATATATTGTGGAGATGAAACCAAAATTGAGTTGTTTGGGAAGAACCAAAACAAGTTCCTTCCCAAGGCTATTTTGTGGAGGCACCACCGCTCTGTCCGGCGCTTAGCACCGCCCAAGACGATTGTGATTGGTTTAAAGAAATGCCAATAAACCATTGCAGCGCAGTGAGGAAGGTCTAGCAATGCGAGACTATTTCAAAGTGACTTGTTCCAAAAGAAATGAATACAGTTACTGGCATGCAACACTAGCCTGGCTATCAGCAAACCAAGCCAAGCTCAATAGATTTGAGATTGAGCGTTAGTCTGCTCTGTATTTCTCTGCACAAGAGGTGTGACCAATGGGCATAGTTAAAATGACAATGCAATTGGACAGTCCTTCAACCAATCAGGCCAACAATCCAGGTGACGTAGAATCGCTTCTATCGTCAGCCAGCATCAACGGGCTGCCGAGCTTCGGTGGTGTTCGCCAACCGCTGTATAGTATAATAGCGGTTGGATGTAAACAAGAAGCTGCTTGGTTGTTTTGCTATCGTCATGGTGTTAAACCCGCCAATAGTGCTCCAGGTACAGTGTGAACCGAAGCAATAAAATTAAACATGCAGGTGGGTGGGGTCTACCCAGTCTAATGCAGCACACTATCCAACAGATAAAATGAAAGACAACAAGACATTAAACACCAGAGGCAGCTAATGCCTTCTAGCCTTTCATTACTGACCAAGCAGTGAACCACATCATCTGAAAAGCTTTCAAGCACCGCTGCTCCCAACCAGTGACCACAAACTAACTCAAGACAAGATAGTTCTCCATTTATGGGCCAGCATTCCTCAGACCTTACTGGTATGAGACTCGCAGGACATTACATAGTGGCATAATTTCTCAACTGACAGATCTAAAGGACATGACACCCACAGGATACAGTGTATTCATCTTAACGTTTGCTTACTTTTAGAGCTGCACAGACAGTGGATGACATTAGTGGCAGTTACACCTAAATCTGAGTCATTGTCTCACAATGCACATATATATATATATATTTTAAGATTATTTCTTGGGCTTTTTCACCTTTATTTGATAGGACAGCTAGGTGAGAGAGGGGGAAGACATGCAGGAAAACGTCACAGATCGGATTTGAACCCTTGACCTCTGCGCCGAGGCACAAACTCAGTACATGTGCGTCTGCTCCACCCACCAAGCCAACCTGGCCACACCACATTGTACATATTGACACATTTTTACCTATTTTATTTGTTAAATTCTCTCTCTGTCTTGTTTTTAGCTGTCTGTTGTTTGCCACAAGTTGCCCCCCAAGCGATCCATTTAATTTCAACGGATCTAATCAGAGTTCATGTCGGTGACATTGCCGCAAAGACATTGTTGCAACCACTTAGAGTTTCACAGCACAGTACACACGCTGTACAAGGACGACAGATGGCCTGGGAGTGATGGCTTCCAATTGTCTTTGCTAGTCCCGCTTCACAAACTGGGTGAAGAATGCAGCCTTGTATTCTCTGTAAGCAACAACGCAAACCAGGCATCTGTCCCGAAAACCCCGTCATCAAATGTGTAAGAATCGCAATTACTGTTATTCAAGAAACGGGAGATCTGCCCAGCTGCTGGATCATATTCATATTCCAGAGGTATGTGCATATTTTTTTTAAAATACTACCCTTCCAAAATAACCTAAATATTGTCTAATATCATACTGAATTGTCATGATAAATTATCAAACTAGCTCCAGACGTTGGGAAATCGATTTTGAAGCGAATCGTGACCCCAAAAACCAGAATTAAATCGTGGGATACCAAAAGATTAGGGCCTATTTTAACCTTTTTGCATACTGCAAACTTGTATTTTGCTGCCTGCCTTTCTGCTTTTGTCCTCTTAAGACGCTGACACATCAACCCGATTATCGGCCGTCGGACAGTCTGGCAGGTCGGCGACTCGAGTCTGTTCCGTGTGTTCCATCCTGTCGTCAGTCAGAGAAGCCGTCGGCCTTCATTTGGGCTGATTTGACTTGTTGAATCAGAAGGCAATCAGTCGGACTCAGTGACAAATCCGATTGGTGGCATGCTAACCCGGAAATGACAAGTGGGATGAGTGTGACAAACGCCTCTCAAAATCGGACGAAAAGCTTTTAAACTAACCTTTGTTGATCTGAAATGAAGACAGATTCAGCAGCTGCACGGACTATTTCTAGCTTAAAATGTTTTTAGAAACATGTTTTGTGAACTACTATACTATACTAATACTATGAGATCATATTCCAAAGGAGACGCCATTATGGTTTGAAATTCCTCAGGAGCCAGACCCACGTGACGCATTTGTCCAATCAGATAAGATAAGAAGATAAGAAAAACCACAGTGGGAAAATTCAGTTTGCAACAGCAAAGATAAGAGCAAAGATAGGTAAGTGTACAGAGATAGATAAGTGTACAGATATAGAAAACAGTATCATACAATAAATTACACATAAATTATTAAATTCCAGTTTGAAAATTGCCCAAATGAAAATTATGCACAGATGCAATGATAATAGCACATGGGATGCATGATATATTGCACAGAGTCAACAGTGTTCGGGCGCTGTAAGAAAGATCTGCGGTATCTCTCCTTCACACCGCGGGGGTGGAGCAGCCTGTCACTGAACAGGTGCCAGTTTTCATTTTTTGGGCAACAATATATATTTGTCATGGAGACGTATTACGTCTCGCACACGCGCAGAACATCCACTCAAGTCGGCGTGGCGTCGGTGTGTTCCGAGACAGTCCTACTGGCTTTTCTGCCAAAGGTCGTCCGTTGGATTGGTGTGTCAGAGAATTTAAGCCAAGCAAGTTCCACCTGCTCTTCTGCCTCCCCAGCCTCTGTCCTGGATATCTCAGTTTTACTCAGATCCCCAGTTTTTTTGTTTTTAATAAACAGTTTAAACCTGCCTTTGTCTGCATAGTGGGTTCCCACAACAGTTTGGTTTTGGAAAGATGACCAAAGACAGTACCCTCTAAATGCTGAGTATTGCTCTTACTACAACCCCATGCACACACCTTCAGCATAGAAAAAAGCTTGACAGACCTGTCATGACTTGTTGCTCCAGAGCCACAAAGCAAGACTCTGTCTGTGCTTCTGAGTCATGTTTTTATTTTTAAATCAAAGCTTAACATGAAGAGAAGAAACAGCATCATCAGATGAATGAACCACATTGTTACTGCACCATACCTCCCACAAAGTCTCCAGGTAATCTATGATCTGGTTGTAGTCACTGATGATGGTGTCGCCGTGGAGGAAGACGGGCACCTCCTCACCCAGGTTCAGCCTCATGAACCAGGGCTCCTTGTGCTCCTGCAGCGGCATGCTCACATCCCTCTCCTCACACACCAGACCCTTCTCATTGATGACGAGACGGACCTGCAATCACAAACACACAAACAGTTGGTGTGAAATAAAAGGCAATCAGTTAGTCTGTCTTTTTGTTCCAGGGCGTCAAATGACCAAAATGACAAATAAAAGTTCATTCGCTCTAAACGCACTTTTTTATTTTTATTCATGCACAAGGTGATGCTTTAGATGTCATCCAGATGGTGAAACAGAAAAATAAGAGGAAGACTGATGATCCATTTACTCTGAAGCGAAACAATATCATTGCACAACAAATCTTTTTTGTAGCTGAAAAGAGCAAATAATGCAATAATACCCGAGCTAAGCAGGGTGGTTAATAGCTTCAGCTATCACTTTATGACATAATCAAGTTATCATGTTTGTGTTGTGTTGAATAAATTGGCGTATCTGAATCATTTGCCTGGTCTGGCAAAATAATGAGATGCTTAACAGCGTGCTAACGTTTGAGCACAAACCTTCAGGATGCATTGCTTGTGGGATGATAAGAAAGGTCCATGGAGAGTTCTTAGTGGGAATACGATTAATGAAAGGAGATGACACTTGGGTTATAAAGTGCTACATTTGGCCGGTTAGGAGGAACCAAATGGGAGTTTTGCCGAACACGGCCAGACATGGTGTAATGTAATAATCCTGAATGATTCAGTAACATGAGTGCAGTAATTACAGCAGGGCCGCTCAATCGGACACCAGGAACCAGTCTATGGATGCAGCTGCAAAGTTTTACGTCTATATGAGCGGGACTTTGTTACACACTAAATCAAGGATTTCTAAATGCAACTGTCAAGGGTTTCAGGTCCCAGGCTTGCATTGCTGAGGTGTCCCTCAGTTAGCCCACAATAACACTGCTGAGCAAGAGTTAGTTATATAATATTAGTCACTCCTTAGTAATGATGCCAAGTAGTTCAGCTGGGAGCCAAAAAATCAACTCAGATTATGTAACACTATACAGTATCTTAGGCTACATCTGCATGTTACTACTACATTAGCTGTTAACGGTGGTAAAAATGCACAATTTTAAGGTATTTTACTTAAGTATTATATTTCTGTTTCCTTCTGCTTAATACTTCTACTCCAATACATGTCAGAGGGAAATATTGTACTTTTAACTCTACTACATTTATCTGCTGTGTTATTAGTTAAAAGATTTAGGTTTTACTTAATAAAAACATATATACGTATAAAGGTAAACTTAAAGAATACAACACATTGTTCGACAATAAAAGGAACACAAAAGCAGTTTGTAGTTCCCCGCGCATGGTTTTAATTTCAGTTTGAGCCAAAGTGTCCAAAAAAAACAAAAAAGCTAAGATTAGAGCAAGCTGCCAACTGACTTACTTATCTCACATATACCAGATGGATATTGTAACCATTTGAGAGCAGTAGAAACTTTTGAATGAGGGTGCAGAATTTTAAAGGAGGAAGAGGCACTCTGCGGCCCACAGAGCAGGGGCACTAGAGACCACCTCCGCCGGCCAAGCCAGCTACTTCCTGTATAGCGCTCTGCTAACTTGAATGGGAATTAAATTCTTCTCTTCTTGACTTTCCAAATGGTATCAGACAAAAAGTGTCAAATTCTGAATTTTGCGGGGGTTGTAACCACTGATTCACAGACGTCTACAGGAAAAAGTCTTTTTGGGCCAGAGGGCGTCACGTGATGGGCCGGAAATTTGTAATTCCAATATTTATTATTATTTACTTATGAGGTCATAAGGGACAAGGTTACCTCCCCTTTCTCTGCTTTGCCTGCCCAGAGAATTTACAGTATTAGGGGACCACTACGGTCTATATAAAAGAGACTTCAGATACAGTATTAGGGGACCACTAAGGTCTATATAAAAGAGACTTCAGATACAGTATTAGGGGACCACTAAGGTCTATATAAAAGAGACTTCAAATACAGTATTAGGGACCACTAAGGTCTATATAAAGAGACTTCAGATACAGTATTAGGGGACCACTAAGGTCTATATAAAGAGACTTCAGATACAGTATTAGGGGACCACTAAGGTCTATATAAAAGAGACTTCAGATACAGTATTAGGGACCACTAAGGTCTATATAAAAGAGACTTCAGATACAGTATTAGGGGACCACTAAGGTCTATATAAAAGAGACTTCAGATACAGTATTAGGGACCACTAAGGTCTATATAAAAAGAGACTTCAGATACAGTATTAGGGGACCACTAAGGTCTATATAAAAGAGACTTCAGATACAGTATTAGGGACCACTAAGGTCTATATAAAGAGACTTCAGATACAGTATTAGGGGACCACTAAGGTCTATATAAAAGAGACTTCAGATACAGTATTAGGGGACCACTAAGGTCTATATAAAAGAGACTTCAGATACAGTATTAGGGACCACTAAGGTCTATATAAAAGAGACTTCAGATACAGTATTAGGGGACCACTAAGGTCTATATAAAAGACTTCAGATACAGTATTAGGGACCCCTAAGGTCTATATAAAAGAGACTTCAGATACAGTATTAGGGGACCACTAAGGTCTATATAAAAGAGACTTCAGATACAGTATTAGGGGACCACTAAGGTCTATATAAAGAGACTTCAGATACAGTATTAGGGGACCACTAAGGTCTATATAAAGAGACTTCAGATACAGTATTAGGGACCACTAAGGTCTATATAAAAACATCCAAAGAGCACCATGTCATGGGACCTTTAAAGTATATTATAATAATAATAATAATAATATCGTGAGTTATATCACAATCCACATAACCACAATTAGATATTTTCCTCATATAACCCTACAATAGTGTACTACAGAAATTGTAGTACTCTGATGTAGGGTTATATGACAACTACTACTACTTGTCCTTGACTAGGGTTTTGAATGCAAGAATTTTACCTGCAACAGAGTATTTTTACATTGTTATTTTACTACAGTAAAAATTGGAATACTTCTTCCACCGCTGGTTGTTAATGCATAATTAAATTACTGCTGACTCTTACATGACAGAGCAGATAATTGCTGGCGTCATGCACACTGCCCTCTACAGACAGGAAACAGCAGAGTGTTACAGCCTCACAGAAGGTGTATTGAAGGTGTAAATCTCTAACCTGCAGGCCTCGAGGTTTCCAGTGCTCTATTGATCTGTGAAGCTGGCCTCTAAATGTGCTGTTACTCCAGGGTATCAGGCTCCTTCTGTCTCTATCTTTACCATACCGGCTGTGTTCACAAAGCATCACTCATGTGAGGTAGATGAACATGCTGTATGGACATGGGAGCACAGTTACAGTGGCAGTTAGTCGTGAAGCATTATGAACACAGAGGAGGATAAAGAAAGTGGCGTGCAGGAGAAATCCAATGGCTCCGCTTCGCTCTTTCCTCAGGAACTGGATGAGGTACGCACAGACTTGTAAATAATCCCCCTGAACATCTGACGACGATGTTATCTTCACAGGGCTGTGGATCTGTTGGACTCTTTTGTCATCACTTGCTGAGTGTCTCATTGCCAAAGTGTTAAATGTAGGTTGTCTTTTTAGACAAAAGAAACGTGTTTTCAAGTCTCACAAGATTGACTAAATATAACACTATCTTTCAACGTGCTGCTGAGGTACTTTGACCGATCCCGTTGCATTGTTACATTAAGGCCCAAAATATTCTGTTCAATTCTGGTGGAGTGGAAAACCCAATACTTGGCCTCTTAATCTCATGAAATCCATCCCCAAAATGACATTTGAAGCACACATCAGTTTGCATAACAACAAATGACACACACCATTGTAAACACACATCAGTAATCCAGCACTGTGACTGATATCCATGTGTTTTTTTCTAAAAAGGAAAGACATGCTCAGCGGTGAAATGTAACTTATTACATTTACTCAAGTACTTCTTTTCTTTTTATGCCACTTTCTACTTCTACTCTGCTATATTTCAGAGAGAAGTATTCATCTGACAGCTTTAGTAATAATATGATAATTTATTATGTTTAATGATCCCCAGTGGGGAAATTACAATTTACACTCTGTTTGTTAGTAATCACTACACACAGACCTGAAATACACACATGCTCAGGATACATGCACAAATGGAGAGATGTCAGCGTGAGTGGGCTGCCAGCTGGACCAGCACCCTGAGCAGTTGGTGGGGGGGGTACGGTGCCTTGCTTAAGAGCACCTGGCAGTGCCCAGGAGGTGAACTGGCATCTCTCCAGCTACCAGTCCACAGTCCAAACCAGCAACCCTCCGGTTCCCAACCCAACTCCCTATGGACTGAGCTACTGTACTAATTAAGATTTTTGCCCATAAAACACATGTAGTTTATAAAATGTAATGTTTATTATAAATTAAAAGAGCCAACAATATAACAACCTACAAGTCCAACTGAGATGATTAGACCTGATGATACTAAGATACCTTTACTAAACCCTTGTGTTGTCTTCCCGTCAAAATAGAAAATCAACACTTTTGTTGATGCTTTTGAATCAATGTTTTTTTTAACTTTTTCTTACGTTTATGTCCCATTTTTCAACACTTTTTTTCAATGTTTGTCATTTTTTTACGTTTAACACTACGTAACACTAACTTATTAACTTTAGTTTTACAGTTATTTTTGGAATTTATGGTCAATAAACCTAATTTTTAGGAAATTATACCTAATGTTTGAGTTAGAAAAGCAGAAATTAGGAATTATTGAGACTAAAATTAAAGGAATGGATGTTGATGGATAATCACAGACTGGAATATTTCAACTTTTCTATTTTAAAACCACAATTCTTTTCTCCAAATGCTATAAAATTGAATAAGATGCCCCAAAATTAATGAAAGTAGAGATTTGTACTTGGCAAAGAGCGTTGTGTGGAATCAATCATGTTATTTTGGGGAATTAAAAAGAACATTGATATAGGACAACATGAGGACAACATGAGGACAACATAAGGGTTAAGTGACATTTTCAATACAGGACTTTTACTTGTAACAGAGTATTTTTACAGTGTGGTATTAGTACTTTTACTTAAGTCAAGGATCTAAATACTTCTTCTGCTACTGTGCATGCCCACTAGTCTGTGTGTTGACAGCACAGTGTCACATGAGTGTGAAGTTTCTCCAGCTACTCCAGGTCCAGGATTAGCCCACACTAAAGGGGCTAGGAGCCACCAATCGAGCCTTGAAGGTGACGTGCCAACATGAGACTCAGTCTCTATGAACTGAAGCATGGTGCTACCGTATATTCCTCTCTAACCACCTGTTCTGGGGCAATATGGAGTGATGGTGCATGCATTGAGCCATGACAAGAATATTTTATCAATCCTGTCGTATGGTGTGTAATAAAAGAATTCATCTGCCAACTATTTGTTTAGTAAAGCAATCACCGTCACTGTTTTCTAAACTATAATAATATAAAATATCCTTTATTTGCCAAGTACATTTTACACATACAAGAGTGTATGTTCTGCATTGAAACCATCCTATTTAATTAGGGCCAGTGGCCAAGACTAGGGCTGGGTATTGTTCAAAAATGTATCAATATCAATATCGTGACTTTGATACAGGTTCATAAATTATATTTTTTTCTATACCAATTTTTTTAAATCAATTTTAACAAAAAGAAATTACAACGTTACTCATAACAGCACAAATCTTTTAACTGAACTATTACGCGAGCCCCATCTCTGTGTAACGTAGAGTTTTTCCTGAGTGTCTCTACGACGTGAAACTATAGATAGCCAATCACAAACATTATTAGATTTTGGTAGAAGCATGCTGTGTGCCGATTGGCTCACTGACGAGATTCACTTCCTAGGTATTGCAATTGGGTATTGAATGACGAGGCATTTTTCAATTCTGGATACTTTAGAGCTGATTTCGGTGCCTATAAGTGTTGCACTCTGCACCCACCCATAGCCAAGACCAAGGGCCAATGGTAGGAGCTGCTAGCATGCATGTCTTTATGGTGGGAGGAAACCGAAGCACCCAGAGGAAACCCAGAGAACCCGCAAACTCCACACAGAATGGCCCGGACCGGGGATCAAACCCAGTGCTCAGCAGTGCACTGAGCCCCTGTGCCTCCAAACTCAAGGGGATATATGTACTCTTGGTAGTATACTTAGGTTTCAGAAATAGGCTACTTAAAACCTCTCACATTGTTTTATCTTACTAAATGCATGTCATTATGGAATTCCACAGGCAGACTTGACAAAGCTCCTCCAGATGCACAGAAGACATTAGACATCAATTGTGTTCACAGGCTGAGTAAACTGGACTTGTGTGTAATACTGGTGGAGTGCCCCTTTAATATACATGCTGTTTGTGAAGGAAAGCCCTGTGGATTATACATAAGAGTAAAAACACATTGTTCTAGTTGTATACTGGTTTTTACTATGAATGGATCATGTCTGCTTTCAGAGTTTTGAAAAGCTGGATTTGATCACACATGGCCATTTAACAGCAAAGGTACAGGTTACTGTCTGCCAAAGGTAACCAAAGGTAGACTTAAAGAAGCCCGTAAAGACAACAACATATGGTATGATTTAGCTACAGAAGGGGGAAGATGGCCTTTAGTTGTTTTTTCACATCATTTGAATCAATTATTTAGGATGTCATGTGTCAGAGCATGGGTTGTAGCCACATTTACCAGCTTTAAGGAGGCAAAACAGCTTTAACATTTCAATTAAAAGGTGGAAGCTGTTGAGATATGAGGGGTGATTTACCCAATGGTAAATAAACTATTGACCATCCATCCAGCTATATCTCGAGGAAATGAGCCCCATGCTGCAGAGCTTTTCTAACGTGTCCAACGGAGATCTGCCCAGCTGCAGGATCATATTCATATTCCGGAGGTATGTACAGGAATATGCATGCACACACACACACAAAAACATGTTTTGATCATAACAAACCAAGACAGGGAGCTCCACTCTGTAGCATCATGCAAAGAGATGTAGAGCCATCTCCATTTTTATGCTCTGCTCTGTTTTTTTTACCTTTTGGGAGGTGAAAGACTGCGTCCAGTGGTACAAAACCAGCCTGTCTTTACTGAAGGGCTTGGGCTCTGCCGTCGGTTCTTCGCACTGCTCCCCGTCTGTGATTTTGCCGTCCTCGTCCATGGCTGAGATGGGCCACCAGCTACAGTTGGTGGGGGTAACATTGTTGGAAGACGCCATGACAGAGCGTTTTGTGCGTGGAGGACAGAGGAGCGAGGAGGGACAGAAGAGGAGAGAGAGAGAGAGAGAGAGAGAGAGAGAGAGAGAGTGAGAGAGAGAGAAAGAGAGAGAGAATCAGCTCAGCTTCATCGGTTTACGCGGCCGCAGCATCCGTCAGTTTCGGACAGCTCCGGTGCTGAAATCGGCTTCACCTCCGAATGAAAACAGATGTTTTTTTGTTTTTTTTTATATACAAAAAAAATCCATATGCAAATAGCTACTTACTCGAGCATGCTGCTGCACTTAGAATTAAATCAATGTGTAGCCGTATTACATCACGAGGCACGCACAAACATGCGCGTTGGAGACCCGCGGAGGGAGCGTTTCAGCGGAAGGTCAAGCGGCTCTCTATCTGCTAAGGACAGGGTGCAGGCTGGATGTAGCCTGCAAGACTAGTGTCAGGGTTACAGTTTCCACAGTGTATACGCCTACTCGTGCAACTGGATGAAAAACAAAAAAAAGTCAATGGAAATGACAGATATTCGCAACATGTGCGTAGGGATCGTGTCTGGTGTAAAGTAAGTAGGACTACTTTTAGGCTACTCAAGCACTTGCTACTTTTTGCTGCTATAGCCTACCCTCATTACACTTTATTACTTAGTATTAGTATTAGTATTATATCTCAGTACTGGACCATGTACGATACACAAAATATCCCAATTTTAACATATGAATATGTTAAATTTGGACTTTAAATGGAGAACAGAACAACTGAGTTTGGAGTGAATGATCTGATTTTAGTGGCAAAATATTTCATACACAAATGTAGATTTCTTAAAACATTCCCTGTCTTTAATGCCTTTCTAAATTAT
This sequence comes from Etheostoma perlongum, assembly GCA_026937815.1. Classification (NCBI taxonomy): domain Eukaryota; kingdom Metazoa; phylum Chordata; class Actinopteri; order Perciformes; family Percidae; genus Etheostoma; species Etheostoma perlongum. The sequence goes on along the minus strand of CM049377.1, from coordinate 1,888,893 downwards.
CTAATTCTGTATAAAATCCCTGAAATGTTGCAAAACAAAAAAGCCCTACTTTTTCATGAATATTTATGCAGCTCATTCCTTATTGTCTACTGCTGAGTCTCTTGGTCTCTTTTCCTTTTATTTATTTTTGTTTTGTTTTTTGGAAAATGTATCAATGTTGTGCTCCGTGTTCAATTCATGTTGTAGAATTGATTGAATATGTTTGCAATGTGCCTTGTTGTATGTTTGATATGAATCTTTAATAAAAAATATAATAATAATCTATGCTCTCTTCCTAAATGGAATCAGCTGTTGGAGGCGTTCACCTTCCTGCTTAACCAATCACAATTGTACACAAATTGCAAGGGCCAATCACAGAGTCACAACGCTGCTTTAAATCTGTTTCTCCCAAGAGTGCAGTTTTCAAATTTGTAGTGTATCATCAGATATTAAGGAAACATGCTAAGTTGAAATACAATTTTTTGTGACAACAATACTAATGCCAGTATTTTAAACATGACGGAGTTCCTGTTTGTGTTTGGGCAACAAACAAAGGAACAGAATCAACGGAGATAGATTCTACCCGACCTAAAGAAAAAATGGCATGTTTCTAACACTTGCGTGACCAGAGATGTAACGTATTTGAAAGATAGAGACAGCTTAGAGCCTAAAAGGACGCAGAGTTGGCTAATTTCCTTCTCAACAGGTAGCTAAGCATTAGCTTCAGGCTAATTTATCCCAGCTACAAGGAACGAGCATTTTATGTCATTTCAACATTCGTTTACTTACATTGAATTATATAGTTAGAGGACCCAAGTTTACTCGAAAAAACAAATTGAGACACAGCCAATAAAGTGACTGGTCCTGGCTAACGTAGCCATGCAAACTCGGCTAACAGCTAGCTAACGTAAGGAGACCAGATCTCACATTTCAGGTCATTTTCAGCTCAGAAGCGTAAATACCTCCAAAACACGTCATGTTTTTAATGTTTGTAAAAGTTAAAACGGGGACACTAGACCTAGAGCTGAGTATCAGATACAATATAAACTATTGAGGAAAGATGTTCCTTTGACATTGATGCAGTATGAAACGAGATCGCTGCAGTCGGCAGCAGAGAAACAAGCTACAATGGAAGTTAATGGGAGAATTGTCCAGCTTGTATTTACGTTCATAAAGTGCTCGTTTTGCTGCTGACAGACTCAGATTAATATTCTAAGTGTCTGATAACATTATGGAAAGGATTTCTAAGGAGGCTGACCTTTCTGTTAAAGATTAAGATCCTTTTTTAAAACATAAAAGTCCACCAGACTCCATGTAAATAATCAGTGATTTTAGCGTGTATAGAGCAGCATATCTCCACCAGACTCCATGTAAATAATCAGTGATTTTAGCGTGTATAGAGCAGCATATCTCCACCAGACTCCATGTAAATAATCAGTGATTTTAGCGTGTATAGAGCAGCATATCTCCACCAGACTCCATGTAAATAATCAGTGATTTTAGCATGGTAAAATACGGCTTTCTAAAACATCTCTGAGCTCTGAGCAGCGCTGCTCGATCGGCTCCGTTTGGTCAGAGTTTTCTTTCTTTCATTCCAGTATCGGGTCTGTCAGTCACAGTGAAAACCGGGGACATTTTCCGGGGACATCCGGGATCCAGCCGGGGACAGGTCACCAAAACCGGGGACTGTCCCCGAAAACCGGGGATGTCTGGTCACCCTAAGCTAACGTTACCAGAGGATCAGGCAAGCGGGCCACGGCTATTTACAAGGTGCAGCCTGTTCAGCGGGTGTAGCCGACAGAGGGGAGTTATTTTAAGCCGAGGGGGGGTTGTAATGTGGAAGGGAGGACCGTGAGTTAGGAGTGTGTTTAATGGTTGTTGCTGTAATTCTAAGCCAACAGTCGGGTGGAGAGAACGGCAAGGTAGTGTTATTTCTAGCAGTTCCTACCATAATTGTAAGCCGAGGAAGTGTGTCTGTCCGTCGGGTGGAGAGGGAGGCGAGGTTGTTGTTTTTTGCTGTTCCTATTTCTAAAGAACGTCTGTCACTTGAATACAGAGCTACGTGTGCGCTTTTATGAATAGCATCTAACGTTAGCAACGCCGCTGTGCTTTGAAATAATGTCTGGCTACATGAGACAAGCGTCTTGCAACATTGTTGTGGATGCTGCGGCCTCAGCCTTTAACCTCCGTGAACTTTGAGTCTGGGGAGGAGGGGGAGAGGGAGTATTTTGAATTTGTACTGCAGTAACTATTTTATACACTAGCTGTAAGTATTACCGATTGCACCTTTAAGCGGGCCATGAGAGAGAGACATCATGGCTTTATAACAAGCAAAGTGGCCGATCTGGTTACCTCCCCTTTCTCTGCTTTGCTCCTCCAGAGAATTTGGCCCCCCCATGTGAGAGAGACATCATGGCTTTCAAGTGAGCAAAGTGGCAGTTGGTCAAGACCACACCCCCAGACCACTAAGGTCTATATAAAAGAGACTTCAGATACAGTATTAGGGGACCACTAAGGTCTATATAAAAGAGACTTCAGATACAGTATTAGGGGACCACTAAGGTCTATATAAAAGAGACTTCAGATACAGTATTAGGGACCACTAAGGTCTATATAAAAGAGACTTCAGATACAGTATTAGGGACCACTAAGATCTATATAAAAGAGACTTCAGATACAGTATTAGAGACCACTAAGGTCTATATAAAAGAGACTTCAGATACAGTATTAGGGGACCACTAAGGTCTATATAAAAGAGACTTCAGATACAGTATTAGGGGACCACTAAGGTCTATATAAAGAGACTTCAGATACAGTATTAGGGACCACTAAGGTCTATATAAAAGACACTTCAGATACAGTATTAGGGGGGGACCACTAAGGTCTATATAAAAAGAGACTTCAGATACAGTATTAGGGGGACCACTAAGGTCTATATAAAAGAGACTTCAGATACAGTATTAGGGGGACCACTAAGGTCTATATAAAAGAGACTTCAGATACAGTATTAGGGGACCACTAAGGTCTATATAAAAGAGACTTCAGATACAGTATTAGGGGACCACTAAGGTTTATATAAAAGAGACTTCAGATACAGTATTAGGGGACCACTAAGGTCTATATAAAAGAGACTTCAGATACAGTATTAGGGGACCACTAAGGTCTATATAAAAGAGACTTCAGATACAGTATTAGGGGACCACTAAGGTCTATATAAAAGAGACTTCAGATACAGTATTAGGGACCACTAAGGTCTATATAAAAGAGACTTCAGATACAGTATTAGGGGACCACTAAGGTTTATATAAAAGAGACTTCAGATACAGTATTAGGGGACCACTAAGGTCTATATAAAAGAGACTTCAGATACAGTATTAGGGGACCACTAAGGTCTATATAAAGAGACTTCAGATACAGTATTAGGGACCACTAAGGTCTATATAAAAGACACTTCAGATACAGTATTAGGGGACCACTAAGGTCTATATAAAAGAGACTTCAGATACAGTATTAGGGGACCACTAAGGTCTATATAAAAGAGACTTCAGATACAGTATTAGGGGACCACTAAGGTCTATATAAAAGAGACTTCAGATACAGTATTAGGGGACCACTAAGGTCTATATAAAGAGACTTCAGATACAGTATTAGGGACCACTAAGGTCTATATAAAAGACACTTCAGATACAGTATTAGGGACCACTAAGGTCTATATAAAAGATACTTCAGATACAGTATTAGGGGACCACTAAGGTCTATATAAAAGACACTTCAGATACAGTATTAGGGACCACTAAGGTCCATATAAAAACATCCAAAGACACCATGTCATGGGACCTTTTAAGTATATTAATGCAGTTACCGACATTTCGCAGCAGGGGGAGTGGAGAGAGTGAAGTACAGTACAGGAGCCTACTGCTCTCTCCCATTATGAATAATTAATTCCCACTGTTTGTAAATTGAATTAGGTCGCAATGCAAAAAGTCATTGTGAGTGGAGCATTAATGGACTCTTGTAAAAAATAAAAACTCTTGAAAAAATACAATACAATTTATGATTCAATTTACAGTCAAACAATATCCCAAAATATACTGCAATGATAATGTCATAGAAAGAGATATAACCTACATAGACATATAGGCCTACACATACACTGTAAATAAAGTTATAATCTCAAGCACAGACACATGCTGTAAGTTCCTATTGAGAAATATTATTAGGCTATAGGAACATCTATGAGAAATGACAGCGAGTTATCTACTTTTAGATCTATCTTTCATCAAGCTTAATAGCCTATTAGAGAATAATTATTGCATTAACTGCATGGTAAAGCATAACAGTGAGCAGAGTCCTGATGGCATGTACTTCAGCCCCGAGGTGGCAAGACTCTGGCATGGCTCCTTGCAGGCAGCAGAGTAAGGATTGGGTCGTATTTTTGGAAGGGTGTGTGTGTGGGGATTGGTCGCCTTGTTAGGTCTGCTGAAATATTTCCAACAGCAGCGACTGTCAGGAGATAGCTGGGTGGCAGGGACAGGGGGAAAGGGGCTTTTCTCTGTGGCCACCTGGGGAACAGCCATGTAAGATCAGTGGCTTGTCAAGACAGACATACAGAAACAATTCTATTTAATAACCCAGTCATCCAAATTTGTAACACAGCATCATCCATTCTGGAGGAAAATCTGTATTGAGTGAAATCGACGAATCCGAGAAGAAGCAAGAGGAGTAAAAGAGGGCAAAATAGAGTTTTCTGCAAAGTGTGGAGTGCGCCCTGGAGCTTCATGGACACGCGCAAAACCCCCCAAAGTAACTCCAAAAGAAGAACACCCCACAAGTTGAGCACCAAGGATATCTCCAATCAGCTTTGATGTCAGGTGAAGGTGAAGTCAGACTGACGGAGGTTTTATCTTTAGCCAGGTAACAGACTAGACTTAACTTTCTCATCGGGGCGTTATTGGGCTGCGGGGAGGCATGAGTGGCGGGCGCTTTGAGTTCGACGACGGCGGAGCTTACTGCGGAGGCTGGGAGGGGGGGAAAGCCCACGGCCATGGCATCTGCACCGGACCCAAAGGCCAGGGCGAGTTCTCCGGCTCCTGGAACTACGGCTTCGAGGTGGTGGGAGTGTACACCTGGCCCAGCGGGAACACCTACGAGGGCTACTGGTCGCAGGGGAAGCGTCACGGCCTGGGAGTAGAATCCAAAGGACACTGGATTTACAAAGGGGAATGGACTCATGGCTTCAAAGGGAGATATGGAATCCGGATCAGTGTTGGCAGTGGAGCCAAGTATGAAGGAACATGGAATAATGGGCTTCAGGATGGCTATGGAACAGAGACATATGCTGATGGAGGTGAGATTTAGGCTACACATTAAGACTTTTGACTTTGTCGATATTTTTCAAAAAAGCAGTGAATTGGTTTAGAAATAGCAAATATTCAGTGGTAGTAAAAAATACTAATTCTACAAGTAAAAGTCCTGCATTGGAAATCAGGAAAAGTAAAAGTACTCAATGCAGAAAAGTCCTCCCATGTTAGAAAGTGTAAAGGATCCAAACAGGTGTGTGTTTAATGGTCTCATCATCTCAGCTGGACTTGTAGGCTGTTATATTGTTGGCTACTTTAATTTATAATAAAACACTGTATTTTATGAACTACTGTACATCTGCTTTGTGTGCACAAATATTAATTAGTAAAGTAACTAGTTGTCAGATTAATGGAGTGGAGTAAAAAGTATTATTTCTCTCTGAAATGTAGTGGAGTAGAAGTAGAAAGTGGCATGAAAAGAGTAAGTAAGTATCTCAAATGTGCACTTTAGTAAAGTACTTGAGTAAATGAACTTAGTTACATTCCAGCATTGGTTACAAGTCAAAGTCGTAACAATATTAAGTAGCATACAATGAAAAGTACAAGTTATTTAAATACAGTACTTGAGATGTTCCTGTGAGGGTGTAAAAAGTACTCAGATCTTTAAAAGTAGTCACAGGCCTACCAGAATGTAAAAAAATACTCTGTTACAGGTAAAAGTTCTGCACTCAAAATGTTATGTAACTAAAAGTCGAAAAGTATTAGTTCATCAGATTATACTTAAAGTACCAAAAGTGCTGGTAAAGTGGAGCAAATGTTAGTTAGCTGTTGGGAAGTTGAATAAAATAAAAAATAAAACCTTTTATTCAATAATAATGTGTGTTTTTTTATATCAAATAACTCAAAAGACTATTTACTGTTAGGTGGCGTGCCAATTTACCTCTGGGAATCAATACATTATTTATTTAGCATTGTATTTTTATATTAGTAATCTTTAAGTAATTGAAGTAATTAAATACATTTGGAGCAGTAAAAGGTGCAATATTTGCCTCTGAAATGAAGTAGTAGTAAATGGAAAGTACAAGTACCTAAAAATTGTACTTAAATGGAGTACTTGAGTAAATGTACTTAGTTACTTTTCACCTCTAAAATGTGGAAATGTGAATATGCATTAAACATTAAACTGCAGCTGCGTACCTCTGCAGTAGTAAAGGAAGCATTCAGATCCTTTACCTAAGTAAAAGTGACAATACTAAAAATACTTTGTAAATAGTTTAATCCTTAAAAATGTATTATATTTTATTTGTTGATTACATGTTGTGTATCTAATGCCTGTCAGATAAATGTAGTGGACTAAACCGAATAAAGTAGCAGAAGTAAAGAAGGATCTTAAAAATTGTATTTAAGTACAGTTCTTGTTGAGTAGAAAGTGACTTTCCACCAGTGGATTTTATGACAGGATCATAACTAACTCATGCAGCATTAAGACCAAACCCCCTCAAGCCAAGCGTGGCCATATGGTCCATTGGAAGTTTATTGGCGGTGACGTGAAGACAAATCCCAAACAGAGCGGTCCGATGATCCTCCCGGCCCTTTCTGAGGTCTGTGTGTAACCAGAACAAAATATCACCCTGCTGCTGTCAGTCAAGGTGCTCAAAGCTTGTTGGAAATCAAACCCCGCAGGAATCTTGGTGGTGGAAGAAGTATTCGGATATAGGAATAGAAATACTGACATGTAAATATACTAGACCTAGACTTAGACTTAGACTTCTCTTTATTAATCCTTTTAAGATGACTCCCGCAAGGAAATTGAAATTTCCAGCAGTAGTTTTTATCAAGAAGATATAGAGAGAAAAAGAAAACGACAGTATAAAGATAACAATAATAACAGTAATAATAATAATAATAACAATAAAAACCTTTGGCTGTAAAAAAGACATTTACCATAATGCCTATAATAAAGGCTCTGTGACTCAAAACCTTACTGTAAAAGAACTAAGCAAAATGTACTGAAAGTACTTACTTGCCAAAACATGTATTCATTATATATATATATATATATATATATATATATATATATATATATTATGTCCTTATGTTACTGATGGATTACTGTGTATGCAGCACTTTTATGTTGCATATGTACTTACATATAATAAAAAATGCATTGAATTTTTTTCCCCTACGCGGTTCTGGTTGTGTATTTTAAACCTGAATCTGCGAAGTAACGAGTAACTATAGCTGTCATATACATGTAGTGGAGTAAAAAGTACAATATTTCTCTAGGAAATGTAGTGAAGCAGAAATATAAAGTAGAGCAAAAAGGAAATACTCAAGTAAAGTACGAGCAGGGCTGCTCAATTGTGGAAAAAATCATAATCACAATTACAGTATTTGTGGTCAATATTGAAATCACGATTATTTAACACGATGACTCGTTGACTTTTGGAAAGATGTTGCATTTATTGAAGTAAAAAAACAGTGAACCAACCTGGAACTATGAAAGTTTCCTAAATACTTTCCCTGTTGAACTTTTTTATTCTACATTCACAAGATGCATACATTTGTTTCCTTTACAAGACAAAATGAAAGATTACTTCCAAAACGTAATGTGCAAAATAATAATTTTTCTGGATCACATTGTTTTTGGGACCAGATTAGGTTAGATGAAAATGAAAAGGTTACAAACAGCCCTGAGCATTGTAAGTGAAGTTTTGAATCCTTAGACGCTTGCTGATCCACTGGACTGTATACAGAAAACTAAAATAATTAAAATAAAATCAATTGTTGTGATCGCTGCTTGTACAATAGCAGTGGTTCCCCTCCGTAACAGCTGACTCATCAGCTTTGAAGCCCAGTCTGGTGGAAGCTGCAGTGGGGGATGTGACAGCACTAGATGTCAGGCTGTAATAATAGCCCACAAGCCCCATGCCCTCCTGGCCTCACGGGCTGAGCTGAGGCCTAGCTGTCATTATAATCCACACTCGTGGCAATTTTAGCATGAGGCCAGACCTCAAGATGACTTGTCAGTCACAGCATTAATGGTCGTAACACACTAAAGATATCCAGGACATCCTGGCAGAAATAAAAAGACAGGTACTTTTAAGTGAAGTGGCTCCCGGCCATGTTTCAAGCATGCTAGCAGCTCTCTCAGGCAGTACTCTAAAATCTAATGGTGCAAGATTAAAAGTCAGTGGATCCCGAAATACAGTAGGATTTGCTATCTAGAAACTATGATTGCTGTACAAAATGTGCTGCCAATCCATCCAGTGGAGATATTTCACAAGATAAGTGAAAGTTGACCTGCTGGTGGCGCTAGAGGAAAAGTCAGGGCGTCATCAAAATCAGTAGGCTCCATCCGCTAGGTTCAGTGAATGTCTATACCAAATGGCATGGCAATCCATCAAATAGTTGTTGAGATATTTCAGTTGGACCAAAGTGGTGGACAAACCAACTGACCGACTGATATAGCCATCCCTAGAGCTATGCTGCTAGCATGTAATAACTAGCCTCTGATGTTTGGTCTAATTCCCTGTTTTCTGATGTTTCTAGGTACTTTCCAGGGTCAGTTCACAGGTGGGATGCGGCACGGCTATGGGGTCCGGCAGAGCGTCCCTTATGGCATGGCAGCAGTCGTCCGCTCCCCTCTTCGTACCTCCCTGACCTCCCTTCGCAGCGAGCACAGCAACGGCACCGTCCTGCAGCAAGACGTCCCCATGATCACCACCACCAACGCCTCAGGTGAGGAGACGCCCGTCGCCACCCCTACCCAGCTGGGACCGTCCCGCGGAGGCTTTGCCCTCACTCTACAGGTGGACCCAGAGGCTGTGAAACCCAAAAAGAAAGGCCTGTTTAACAGGAGCTCCCTGCTGGGCAAGCTAAAGAAGTCCGACTCCAGTACCTCGCTGTCCAGCCAGAAGAGCAAAATCAGCTTCCTGAGGACGGAGTCGGCTCTCAGCTCCAACGCCAGCGACACCAACTCCACCATCAGCATTGGGGACGAGAGCCTGGCCGGAGCCGAGGATTTTCCCCCAGTGGAGGCCGACATTGACGCCACCACCACAGAGGTCTATATGGGCGAGTGGAAGAACGACAAGCGCTCAGGATATGGAATAAGCGAGAGGTCCAGTGGGCTGAAGTACGAGGGTGAGTGGCTGAACAACCAGAGACACGGCTACGGTTGCACCACCTTCGCTGAGGGAGGGAAGGAGGAGGGCAAGTACATGAATAACTTGCTGGTGAAGGCCATGAAGAAGAGGGTGATCCAGCTGAAGGGAACCAAGATCAAGCAGAAGGTGGAGCGGGCGGTGGAGGGTGCTCAGAGGGCTGCAGCCATCGGCAAGCAGAAGGCAGAGATCGCTGCGTCCAGGTGAGGACACATGAGTGGGGAGAGGATTCTCCTGATTTCTTTTTTGTTGTTTTTTTTATTAGTGTTTGTGTGTTGGTCCAGTTCAGTATAATACACTGCTAGTTTATGGGAATACTGCAGATACTACAGAAAGGAGAGATGATGTGATACAAAGGCTGCAGCTGCTCTGTCTGGCTGTGGATGTGATTATTGCTCCTGTCAGTGGTTTTCAAAGTTGGGTCCAGGGACACCCAGGGTGTCCCCAATACAAAGAGGAATGATTTATTTTTGCTACAATTTCCTTCATATGTAACACAAAGACAGAATGTATGACTATTTGGATCATGGCTTTCATACTTTTTCTGTAAAGTAAAAATCCTATCAGATGGGGGTCAGTGGTCTAACTTGTGCCAGTTTAGGGGTCCTTGAAGTGAAAAGGTTTGGAAACCACTGGCTTAGACTACGGCTGCACATGTGATTGAATCACAGTAACAGTCTTTCCCAGTCAGCCTCGTATATGTAGCCCACAGAGACTGCTCTCCATTGACTTTCATTGCATGAAGCTTTCCTCCTCGTTAATTCTGTCTGCTAGCAAACAACGGAAAAATGCCCAAAAGCTCCTGTGTGTTAATATTCACTACAAACAATGTAAAGAAACTTAAGTTTTCATAAGCTGCCGACCCAAAAATCTGAGCTTTAATGAAGAAAGAAGTGGATACAGACGTGAGGAAGCAGCAGAGAGAATGGGGAGACTGTGGCATCCTGACGTTAACCTTACATTATGTCCGATGTTACAGCTTAAATTACAGAAATTTAGTTAGCCTGAAACTGACATTTGATTTTCAGAGTATGACGCTATTCGCTTTTTCTCTATACTATATGGTAATACAGCTCAGCCCTTCTCTATGGATCAGAGGTAACACAAAACTCATTGCAAGAGAACACAAAATTAATTGCGAGGGAACGCAGAGGTATCTCAGAAACAACCTTTTCTGGCCTTTCTTGGGCTCCGTACAACACTAAGCGTCTGGACCTGGTCCATTTAACAAGATTTACAGCTATTCTGAAGATATTTCCTCAATACTCAAAGACTGTTCTAACCCTTTGGATGAAATACATATTCAGCTTGCTGCAGGCCTTTATTAACCTGTGTCTGACCTCTTTTTCTCTTGTTTCCCAAACAAAGATGGTATGAAACAATTTATACAACATGAAAAAAAGTCCTGTTATTCATGTTCTTTTGGCAAAACAAACAAGGAGATATAGCATGTAAATTTACAAATTAAATATAGTCCCAACTTGAAAAACTACAGTATGTTCAACTTAAAAAGCTACATTTTTCAAGTTGAACAGATGGAATATTATTGTATCCAAATGGTCTTCAAAGATGCTGAAAATACCTTTATTATGTTGGTACGTAATGTTAGAAAACTTTCTGGGGTTTTCACAGATCAGGTTTTTATTTTTTAGAGAAACTGCTGATTAGTGCTGAGAGGCACAAACCGGAGCGAGCTTTACTCAGAGGGCAGTGTATGAAATGATCTGTTCATATATAGACTATAGCCATAAAAAGAGACACTTCGTTCATTCATCTCCCTTCACTGACTCGGGCTCACATTAATTCCCATAATAGAAAACACAACCAAAGAGTCATTATGTTTATTTGATACTGTGTTAATGAGTGCAGGGCCTAAAGTGGCTGATTAGAGACACACTGTTTGAACCATAGGATTTCATATTACGCTCTGGATAACCAAATGTTTAAGCACAGCATGCTTTTCCATAATTGATGTAATGCATGTAGTTCATTTGCAGTGATTGCACCATTTGAACAGACTGTTCTCCCTCCCAACTGGTACCGGACTAACTTTGAAAGTAGAACTGTCTCAAGATTCAGCCGTAAATGTTATATCCAATTTCATCTTCACCAGGCTTCTTTGTGGGTGTAAAGATGGTGGTTATATTAGTAATAGTAATATTTGGTGAGCCCAGCTTGTCGCAATTCACCTGTGATAGTTTTTCATTACAGGTCCCATGGCAGGAAAATCTCCCTTTATGAGGTTTTTTAACATTAATATGTGTTCCCCCAGCCTGCCTATGGTCCTCCAGTGGATAGAAATGCTAATAGATCTAAACCGAGCTCTGGGTATCCTGCTCTGCCTTTGAGAAGATGAAAGCTCAGATGGGCTGATCTGGAATCTTGCCCCTTATGAGGTCATAAGGCTTTCAAACGAGCAAAGTGGCCATTGGTCAAGCCCACACCCCCAGCCTCCACCTTGCCCCCCTTTCTCTCCTCCTCAAAAGCTACAGACTCAGAAATGTCCCATACTGAGGAAAGCTCATTGTGGGACTGGCTCTAGAGGCTGGAATTCTGCACCAAGGCTGAATATTGGGAAAGACACTTCAGATACAGTATTAAGGGACCACTAAGGTCTATATAAAAGACACTTCAGATACAGTATTAGGGGACCACTAAGGTCTATATAAAAGAGACTTCAGATACAGTATTAGGGACCACTAAGGTCTATATAAAGATACTTCAGATACAGTATTAGGGGGCCACTAAGGTCTATATAAAGAGACTTCAGATACAGTATTAGGGGACCACTGTTCATTCATTGTGGAGCTACAGCCAGGATACAGTTAGCTTAGCTTAGCATAAAGACTGGAAACGGGGAAACTGCAAGACTGTCCAAAAGCAAAGCAAGGCAGCTTCATTTGAGCATTACAGCAATAGGACAATTCAAAGTGTGTTACAGTTGAAAACGCATTAAAAACATCTGTTAAAGAGAATATGAACAGCTTTATATATTTTAGCTATATAACAGCTAAAATATATAAAACAGGTATGAAATACAAGAATAAAAGCTACATGTAACGAAATCTGTCTGCCAGCTCCTCTAAAGCTCAATAATGAAATAACTTGTGGGGTGTGTTGAAGAGGCACCATTACAGTACCTGTCTAACGGAGAAAGGGAAAATGAGAGTATCTAAACCTCTTTCTAATCACAGTGCGTTCTGAAATCCATGAATCCAACTGTAGGGAAACATGATTTTTATTAAGTGGTTATTTGTCCAAACGTGTGCACGTCTACCTCCAGATTGTCTGTGACCGTACAAGGCGGTGCCGCTTTTGTCCACAGTGGTCTTCAGCACCTGAAATAAGCCCAGTGTTTATAGCAGTGAGACTCCCACTGATGGACTGCAGACCCCTGTCCCAGCAGATTGAAATCTAAATATTGTACTCCCAAGGATAAGCAGTCTATAAGAGTTATGGGCCGGTGTTCGTCGCATCGCAGCTTTAAGCTCACCTACAGCACATGGAGCTGAGAGCTTGGTATTTATGTAGGACTGCTTTCAGAAACACCTCGGTGGCCTTAACAAACCAAACATGACCTATAGGAAACATATATTTACTGTCCAAATTACTGGAAGACCATGTAACTTAGTACTTATACTCAAGTACCGTTTTTACGTCGAGGTACATTTTAATACTTTCCCACTACATTTCAGAAGGAACTTTTTTCTAGGATTTTGGGGTTATTTTGTGTCTCTGGTGCTTCCACACACATACAAACTTGGAAAAAAAACTATCCATGGTGTTTTGAGTGAGATCCGGTTTCTGAATGTCCTCTGTCTTCAGTCTCCGGGTGAGCTGTTCAACATCTGCACAGCTTTCTACGTCACTAGCCGAGACGAGGTGGCTAACCGTAGAATGCTAGCTCGTTCTCAATGGCAAAACACTGCTACAACACACACTAGTTGACCATAATCTCCAAAAGAACTACTTCCTGTCCCTGTTGTGCAGGTACTCCACAAGTGTCCCTGGTCTAGAGGAAGTCTCCCAGCTAATCCTGCCTTGGACTGACCAAAGCTGGAGAAAGAGTTATCTAGCTGATGGATCTTACCGAGCTACTGAGCATGTGCAGCTCCCAACAAAGATAGTATAGAAGTGAGATGTTTCACTCTGTAGTTAAAACAGAGACCCAAACACACAGGGTGAAAACAGGATCTGCAGCAATGTGCAGTAAAACACAAAATATGGTGTTTTTTTAAAATGAAACCATAGAAACCTATTCTGGTACAACCTCTAAATACAATTATGAACCTGAAACTGAGCAGAATATGGGCGCTTTAAACTCTACACTACGTACATTAATCAGCTGGACTTAAACATGTTTTAAATACTTCACAAATTCAGAGATTAAAGTCCAACAAATAATGTCAATTTGTGTTGTTGCGCATTTCATGAAACCCACGGATGCTTTACACAGTTACAGGGGAACAAGGGAACAAAAACAAGTAGGCCAAAACAAGCATGGAGTAAAAGGAAAATGTCTAGCTAATTGCACAATCTGAAGTTATTTTATGCATGAAATAGACATATTACATACTTGAGGCCAATTTGGGGATGCTTTTGAATCATTTACAATCCCGTAATTGTCTCCATCAGAGTGTGACTCGCGTGATCCCACGTCGTCTGTCACTTTCCCTTTTAGCTTTTAGTTGTTTCTTTGTTTAATTTCCTTCTTTCCTGTGATGGTCCTACTCCAGTATCAGCCAGAACTACAGCAGGTAACTTCTGAAATAACATTAATATACAATTAGGCATTCGCAAAGGCTTTTCCGGTGTTCAGCCGAAATCTGTGACCCATCAGAATGTGTTACTGTTGCTCTGTCAAACTGCCTAAAATCAGAACCTGGGCAAATACCTTATTAAAACTATATGAAAATGTCGTTCTTTTCAATGTTAGTCTCGTTTGCTGTTACAGGTCATTTAAGACCATCGTATGAAAAATGACAGAGCTTTAGAAACATTAAAAAGTTACATATAGTCACTTTAAAATGCTGCTTAGACATTAAAGCAACAATCTAATAAGTCTCAGAAGGCATTTTCTGCAAAAAGAGCACTTTTACTTTTGATACTTTATATACATTTTGCCAATAATACTCTTATTTCTTATATTTGTTATTTTGAATGCAGCACTTTGACTTGCAATGTTGTATTGTCTATCTATAAGTTCTGCACACTTTTGCCCCCACACAAACTAAACAACAGCCATCTTGAGTGTTCCTGCACGTTGAATTGAAATCTGTTTATTATACAAGCAGTGGAGACATGACACAACTGTTCCTGGCAGTGGTTTCCTCACTCCATGATCCTTTGGCAACCAAGTGGACGGTTAAAAATACATGTACAACCTGTGCACTGCATGGGATGCCAGACCTGGCCTCTTCAAGCCAGGTTAGATGTACGTTCACAGGCATTCAGACGCTCTGTGGACATTGCTGTGTTGCGTTTGCTGTCTTACGGAGGACCTCTGTGGCAGGACATGGTGTAAATGACGCACACACAGACAGGGGCCCTGTGGTCACAGAGGAGCCCTGACTAAATATGGGCAGGCACACTCGCTGTATCACAATCACAGGGGAATGCAACAGCTGATTATCCCCCATCCCCCTACGCCCAAAGCCCATCTTTCCTGCCTAGTCACAGACACAACACCCAGACTGTTTTCTTAAGCCAAATCGCAGCGGCTCTGTATGTTTGTCTGCATACCTATTACTTCTGTTTTAGCCATTTAAATACTCTATCAAATGGTGCACAGCTGAGCTTGAAAACAGCAGTCAGCTGGCTTTCCATCGCCCCCCCTGTACGCATTAGCTCCACCGCTCGCCGGCAACAGTTAGAGATCACAGATCTGGGGCCATCTTGCGTCAGCAGTGGTGTCAAATGGTTCCACGGATATAAATATGACACAGCTCATAACCAAGTGCTTGGGTATAAAGGCTTAGCGTATATATGTACCACACCTAGCTTTAGTTGTGCGGCTTGGATTACATACTGTACTGCTGATGTGAGCATTTTGTAACGTGTAACAATTGTAAATAAAGATCATCTCTAACCTCAGCTGAGGACTATTGATTACATCTCTGTAGCTATTCCAGTGATGGAAAGTAATTAAGTACATTTACTCAAGTACTGTCCTCAATCAAGTACACTTTTGAGGTACTTACTGTACTGAAGTTATTTTATGCTACTATATACTTCAACTCCACTACAATTTAAATGTTGTACTTTCTACTCGCCTACATTTATTACAAGTAACTTTAGTTTCTTTTTAGTACAAATACAACATATAATCAATAAAATAATAATGGTGTATGATATATATATATAAACAGTGTATATATATATAGTAACAAAAGTAGGCCCTACCTTTACCAGCTACACCATTAAAGTGATGTACACATTAATTCATTCATAATTATAATCCAATACTACAATATGCAGTACCAGTCAAAAGTTTGGACACACTTTACCATTTACCCCATTTATCTCAAATGGGCCATTCTGCATGATGAATACTTACTTTGTGTACTTTTGTAGTATGTACAGTGCACTACTGTAAATTTTGATAATACACTTGTATGTTTTGAGTGTGTGACCTTTACCAGTAACAGAGTATTTCTACACTGTGGTATTTAAGTACTTTGGTACTTAGGTAAAAATACTCACTGAGGTATTTATTTAGGTGACCTCTTAGCAATGTGGCAATAAAGAGGTTGCAATTAGCTCTTAATGTATTTTGACAAAGTTATTTGATTAGTCTGTAAGATTTAGTCGTCTTTTTATAGACACCAAATTAGTTTTTGACACACACACACAAAGATAAAGTCGCACATGCCAGAATATTTTTTGCCATCAGCAGCTTTCGGGGCAACTGTAGCGTGACACAAAACAAATGGTTACAAAACAGCAGGACCTATTTGAACACTTTTACACTTTCCACCGGCTCTAAATTCAGATTTAAGGTGCACGATTGTTCATAGCTTTGGGTGTTGAAGGCAGTTTCTTCTTACAGCTGACATCTCGTCACTCCTCAGAGTACAACAAGTGTCTCCCTAATGCAGCCCTACAAGCATAAAGGGTATTTAGGTCAAAGTGTCAAATGTCATGTTTGGTTGCAGAGAAGCACTGGAGGAGCAGCAGCACACACTGCAGCAGTTACACAACTTAAAGGGCCAGACTGGCTAATTTTGACCTGAATCCTTTTGTTCTATTGTAGAATGAAAGATCCAACGGATATTTCCGGAGTGCATCTCAAGAGAGCACCACTACTTCCTCTGGCTGCTCCCTAAAACTAAAGAACATAGACTAAACTAAAAAAAAAAAAAAAAATCAGGTAATGCAGGTTTAATCTATAGATGACCAATCCTTTTCACTCCTTTTTCAGAGCCACTTATCACTTATTTATTGCTGTCAGGGTGACCATTTCAAACATTATATACAAAAGTGTATATTGGAAATAGTTACTAACCCTGCCTCTAATAATAAGAAGAAGAAGAAGAAGAAAAAAGAAATCATATATAGCGCTTTTTAAAGTACTCTAATCAGTCAATAAAACATTAAGCATGGTGGATCTGTGGTTAGCACCTTTGCCCCACAAGAAGAAGCTCATGGGTTCAAATCTAGGACCCCTCAGTCCTGTTTGTTAGGGTACTCTAGCCTCCTCCCACCATAGACTGTACATTAATCAATATTAACAGTTTATGCTTCCCACCATAAAGACATACATGCTGAATAAAGTTGGCACATAACCTGTGGTGCATTTACAGAATTGTTGATTAATTCTCCTAATGAAATAAATAAATCTACCAGACATTAAAAGCAAGTGAAGCAATAAAACTGACACAAACATAGTGAAACAATGACAACAGATGAAATGTAATAGTGAAGGTTAATCTATAGAGGTAGGCTTTGATAAGTGATCTGAATGGGTCAGTACAGTCACGGGTGTGTATGGGTAGGGAGGGGGCTGCAATATTAATAGTTTTAGAACTAGCTGACTCCATAGAAATGTTACTTTATTTGAACGTATCTGTTTTTTCTGGCGGTTTTCTTAGTTGTATTGCCACAAATTGAACTGATGTCATGATCTAAAAGGGCTGTGTGAATTTTTGTATTTAATAAATAGGAATAGTTTTGTTTTTTAAACTATTATGGCCATTAATACAGTGGCTGAGTGATGTACCAGAGCATATGCTTTTGTGTTCAGCTGGGAATCATCAGTCAAAACAATCCCTATATTAGCTCTGCCACCCACCCGTGCTAATGCTAACCAATTTTAGCAACTATAACCACAGTGATGGATATGTTTGTGCACTGCTGGCTCTTTACATATTTGAAGAACCCCAGCTGATCTTGGATTTCTGGTGGCACTGGTAGGCCTGTGACAATTATTACACAATTGTTTGTCAATTTCTTTTAATAATCGCAGTTTTCTTGTCAGTCACTTATTCTGGGGTAACTAGACCACCAACTACCCCTGACCTGGGCGGTGCTCTGTACCCACCGCGGGTTGACACCGCATTAGCTGAGACCAGTGGTGGTTCTACATTGAATTACACCCTGGGCGAGACAGAGATTTGGGAAATTAAAAAAGTTCTTGTAAATTAAAAAGTAGTTTTTGACCTCTTTTTAAAGATTTGCATTGAAACCAATGAGTTTGAAGCTGAGAGCCACAGACAAGGTAGGAAAGCCAGAAAGTACCAAAAGACAAACTAACAAATGTTTGGGGGCTTGTTAAATGGGATTTGTTGACAATGAGAAACAAATGTCAACCTCATCCATTAAGCCACATTTCAGTCGCATGATATATTTTGTCAAATACACATTTTTTATGCATTTAATCATCCATTTAAAAGTACACATGATACTTCATTAATAGTACACAGCTGGCAAAATTACATGGTGTGATCCTAAAGTGTGTTTCTTTTGTGTTGTATTTGTAGGGTAGGATTTAGGTTTAAGCCACTGCCTTGTACCAAAAGTGCTAAAAGGCAGCTGTTATTATAAATCTTTCTTTATTGAATTATTTCAGTGTAATTATGAACATGTGAGATTTGAGGGTGAGGTTCCTGGAAGAGGACGGAGGTGCTGACTGTGTGTGGACAGGTGGAGCTCATCTATCTCAGACAGGGAGCCTCAGGAGTCTCTAATTGTTCAAGTGGGAAGCACCTTCCCCACTGAGTCTTCAAGTGGACCATGCAGGGAGCTATTCTCAGCTCAGTGTAAAGTTACAGTATGTCAAGTATCCACAGAGTAATCACAATCAGTAATTCTCCCTGTTAATGTGCAGCAGTAAGACTTGAACTCTCTCCGCATGCAAGTCCAACACTTTGGTCCAGACTGAAATACCCCATTGATATTTTGGAACATTTGCACCCCGCAAATGAAAACGCCACAAACACTATACAATGAAGTTAACTGTTGACACAATACAGTAACGTGAACTATGTAAATTAGCTGATACATGGTTAAACCTCATTTGCTCTTACCAGTCATCACTGTTTTTTGTGCAGAGCAAATCCCCGCCAACTGGTCCCAAAACGCCGTAAACATATTCTTTGTAAATCTTTTTCATCATTTTCAGCTTGGTAGCTCGGAGGTAAAAAAAAAACACATAGAAAGCGGAAGGTAAGGGAATCCTTCCAGCAACTCTCCGGTAAATGAACCGTCGTCGATCCAGACTAAGTGCACGCTGACTGTGATCTCGACCTTATGTGTGAACCTTGAATGGGAAACCTAAAAGATGATGCTGAAGCAGTTTCACAAAAAATACTACAGTAAAAGGAGCTGTTTACAGTATTCAGTGGGTGCGTGGCTGCTGGTTATATGGCTCCTTAGTATTATTAGGTGTCATTTTCTGCTGTTGGGCTGGGACAGAAATAAATAATCAACCTCCAGCAGGACAATGAGTTATGGCTGGCAAGTAACTAAAGACTCCATCATCACACGTATTTCCATGAGACAGAGAGAAGTCACAGGCGTGATACATACAGCTCCAGTGGAATGGGCCTTGCCTTGGCAAAGGGCTGCGCTCTCAGAGTGCCTGATGAATGAGAAACAATACACAGTTAGACAGCGGTACATGCTGTTTCCGATGCATGGAGGGAGTGGCACCATGTTAAAATGAACCTCTTTCAGATTATAACTACTGCAGTAACAGTAAACAGTAACATCTGGATGATTGTTCCAGTGATTTATGAATTGTGTTGCATATGTTCCCCTGCAGGACGACCCATGCGAAGGCCAAGTCCGATGGGGCGGAGCAGGCGGCCCAGGCCTCCAACAGTGAGTCCAGCATTGCCAGACTGGTGGCCAAAGAGCTCTCCCCTTCCTTCTACCAGCCAGGTCAGTTTCATTCAAATTCATAATAACATTTGAAAAAAAAGCAACAACTTTATGCCTATTAACACGTTTGGGAAAGGATAATACAGTATGGAAAACTTTTAAAAGCACAGATTTAGATGTTTTCAAGCTATTCTCCAAGTTATTTTCAATGGAAATTGGATGTCATGAATTGTTTTCCTTACACTTTTATTTACCATATTTCCCAAATGTCTTGAATGCATCACTAAATGCAGAGTCAATATAAATATAACACACACACATGACACTAACATTACAATTTACTTACTGAAGAAAACAGCAAGTGTAACTGATCCTAAATGATGCACAGTGCTGGGATGTAAGTACTGTACTTGAGTGCAATTTTGAGGTACTTTACTTGAGGATTTCAATGTTCTGCTACTTTATACTTCTACTTCACTGCATGGCAAAATTAAATCATTTACTCCTTTACATTTATTTGTATTTAATACCTATTTAATACTTTACAGATTCAGTTTAGGAATACCAAATATAATCAACAAATACATTATGATGTCATATTATGGCTTAAGATAAGACTTTATTGACCCCTTGGTGAAATTCACAAGCTAGTAAAGTATATATAGTTGTTTTTTACAGCAATATCATGTATTCTGAAATTCTGAATCCTTTGTACTTTTACTTTCTATACTGTAAGTGTATTTTGATGTTAATAGTAACATTTTGAATGCAGGACTACTTCAGCAGATCCTTGGCTGGGGCTCACCATGAGGGTAGTCGCATTCGAACGTCTAAAAAAGGAACATCTTGTTTGGTCGAGGCGATCGTATCAGTTTCAGGGGTCTGGCTTTTACACGTTCACACAAAAGCCCAGCAGCCATTTAGGAGCTTCTTGCTGTTTTCCTCTGGCGTTCTCCCTCAGCAGAGAGTGTTAGGGAATCAGAAAGCCATGCAGCGTTGTGAGCCGCTTCACAAATTGTCTCAGACTAAAAGTAGAAATAGACAAAGCCTGGCTGAGACCTGCTGTGCATTCTTTCATGAAAGATCTCTCACTAAGGAGACAACAACACAGACATAACAGCGTCAGCGTGTGCACCATCTGGTTCATTTGTACTGCGGAAAACAAAAATGTAGCCTCACAATTTAAAGGAACAAATGTCATAAAAAGATCAAAATCCACAATGAATTGATTCACTTCCACGTACTATCTGTGACATAGCGCTCTATTGTTGTCCAAAATAGTCCGCATTAAATAAACTATTTATGTAATGTAGAATAAAACCTTTAGTTCTCTGTTCTCTTGGGCAATTATTTAGTCTTTTTTTAAATCAAAGTCTATGTTTGTGACCTGTTTTTAAAGATTTATGTCTTTAGTAGAAAGTAATTGGCAGACTATAATGCATTGTTGCTTTTGGTCTATTCATGGGATTTGTTGACAATAACTAAAATGTATTACCAGCCTTTTATATTTCACTTTTACTTTGACATAAACATTCTTATATTTACATTCTTATAATAGTATATAGTGATAGTTTCTTTGGTATTTCTTACACTTTTTTTCTCTCTGAAGTGTGAGCAAAAAAAAAAGACTTAAAGTTGATCATTATAAAGCGTAGCCACCTTTTAACTCTTAACAGAGTCAGGAGCTGCTTCCAGTGGTCACAGGAAATCCTCCTGTAGCATTTTTTTGATATTTTAGTCAAAAGAAATTAGACTAGGGTTGAGGATAGCAGGGGATTACTAAGAAGTCAGCTTCAAAATAGATGTCCAGTAGTTATTTCCTAATGTAGTCAACGAATTAGTCTTGTAGGAGGAGAGAGACAGGACAGTTAACATAACATGTTGTTATATCAAATGTCACGGTGAACTTAACAAACAATGCATAATGTCTGACTCATAGTTATCAATAAATCACATAGCCTACTCCCTAGTTGTATGAAGGACCCTGATATTCTGGTTGAACTGATCTCCCACAGGACCTGAGTATCTGAAGAAGAGAGTGTTACTGGAGGCCGGGGAGGGAAGTGAGAACATAGAGACTGTCATGCATGAGCCGCTGCTGGCCGAGGAGGAGCCCCTGCCCACGCCGCCCGAAAGCCCACTCATGAATGAACTGGACAGCCTCATGCCTGGCTCGTCCCCAGCCCGCACCCCCTCCCCCAGCCCCGGCTTCATCAGCAAGGAAGAGCCCAAACTCCTCAGTCCAGGAAGCTGGAACGAAGACAGAAGCGTTAAAGGTGGTGGCAGTAAGGGTAGCAGTAAATCCAACAGCAGGCCCAACAGTCGCCCTACTACCCCGTCAACCTCCGCTCCTGCTCCTGTCTCGGCTGCACCTGAAGGCGGAGGGGCCCCCGGCAGTCGTAGCCCCTCTCGCACCCCCAGCCGTCAGAGCAGCAAGATAGAGCAGGGCTCGGACCTGGAGATCAAGCCCCTGCAGAAGTTTGACTCCGAGGTGAAAGCTCCAGATGTCACGCCTGCACCAGCTGCCCCTGTAAGGAATAGCCTCATCTTACCAGATGAAGACGAAGCCCCGCGCCCCATCTCCAAAGTGTCTTCCAAAGCTATCCATCCCGAGCTCAAAAGCAACGAGGTCAAAACCGAAAGAGCTCCATCAGTCCACGAACGAGCGCCGTCCGTCTCAGAGAACAAAGTGGAGTCCAGGGAGGTGAGCAGGCCATCCAGCAAAGCAGAGACAAAGCCGTTGCCAAAGCGGCAACCCAGCCCAGCTCCGTCCCCCAAACCAAGTCTTGAACCTAAAACAGTACCAAAGCAAGTGGAAGACAAAGCCATTGTTGTCAAACCAGCCTCGAAGGTGGAGCCCAAAGCAGAAGCCAGACCAAAGGCCATGGTGTCAAGCCCCAGTCCCACGGTGGCTGCCGAGTCTTTGGAGATGGAGGTAAGATATTAAATATACAAATCGACTCACATTTGATTATTTCTGGCATGTAAGCATCTTTTGGCTCTAAGGTTGCCTAAATAGGATTTCCAACAAAGAGGAGACTTGGCCGGCCTCGAGACACAATGAACATGCTTTATTATGTCTCAATGGTACAAAAAAAAACCTATAAAATAAAATCTGTAACAACCTGTAACAAAATAATAGCTCTCTTTTCAAATAAATAAATATGAAATAATGTATGACCTATTCTGTGTCAGCTTAAACTAAATATCTCTTAAAACCTGTTCAGTGTAATAAGATCAGGTTTTTCAGTGTTCATGTGAACTTTGAGATCTCTAGCACCTGTATTAGACACTGAAACAAATGTGCTAGCATAATATATAATAATAATATAAATAATATAATATATATAAGCAGCCTCTCAGGAATTACGTCACGCAACAAAGTACTGTGGTGTTGTGTGCAAAGAGCCAGTCAATTTAAAAACAGATTTAGACTTAGACTTAGACTTAGACTTAGACACAGATTTAGACTTAGATTTAGACACAGATTTAGACTTAGACTTCTTTATTAATCCTTATAAAGGAATTTGACATTTCCAGCAGCAGTTTTCAGTAAAATGCAGTATAGAGAGAAAGAAGACAGTATACAAATATCAATAACAATAATAATAATAACAATAAAACCTTTGGCTATAAAAGGACATTTACCATAAATTATTATTAGTATAGTATATATTATTATTATCATCTTTGCTCACTTCAATGCCACCAGACTCCTTTGACATAAACAGTCATTTTGCCTCCCAGAATGCAGACGTTGCTGCTCTGCCGCTGCCTTGGTTGGTTAGTTTGTGTTATTGGGACTTTGAAACACCAATGTCCCTCACTCTAAGATGCCATCAATACACTGACTATAGACAACTACGTCATTAAACCCCACTTCAAAATCTCCAAACTATTCCTTTAACTGACATGCATGTTAATCTTTTTCATCTAACTCTCAGCAGCAAAAGTGGATGAGTGTACAGTATCTCCTAAAATGCAGAACTTTTCCTTTAAGTAGTAATTTTCACATCATCCGGTAATTCTTTGACATCTCATTGCACAGATGTGAAACCGAATTCACTGCCCCTCACAGTCTAAAGCCAGGACTAGGGTTACCTGGTCCTCAGGTCTCTGCAGGGTAAATCCAGACAGCTAGCTAGACAATCTGTCCAATCTGAGGACTATGGTTACCTGGTCCTCAGATCTCTGCAGGGTAAATCCAGACAGCTAGCTAGACAATCTGTCCAATCTGAGGACTATGGTTACCTGGTCCTCAGATCTCTGCAGGGTAAATCCAGACAGCTAGCTAGACTATCTGTCCAATCTGAGGACTATGGTTACCTGGTCCTCAGATCTCTGCAGGGTAAATCCAGACAGCTAGCTAGACTATCTGTCCAATCTGAGGACTATGGTTACCTGGTCCTCAGATCTCTGCAGGGTAAATCCAGACAGCTAGCTAGACTATCTGTCCAATCTGAGGACTATGGTTACCTGGTCCTCAGATCTCTGCAGGGTAAATCCAGACAGCTAGCTAGACTATCTGTCCAATCTGAGGACTATGGTTACCTGGTCCTCAGATCTCTGTAGGGTAATTCCAGACAGCTAGCTAGACTATCTGTCCAATCAGAGTTTTTCTCCCATCCCGGAATGGTGTGTGGACTAGCCAGACCTTCCTCTGCAGCGCTGTGGAAGAAGGTCTGGCCACGCGAGGCTACTGCCCTCATATCTCATATGTTCCTTTCTTTCAAAGGGCCCAAACACCATTATGATCTGCATGGTCATCCTGCTGAACATCGGGCTGGCCATTCTCTTCGTACACATTTTGTCATGAGACATTGTCCACCACCTCAGGTAATAAGTAATGTCAAAACTTGCTGGGGAAAAGCTGAAAGGTCCATTAAAAGACAAATAGTTTTTTTCTGCAGGTCACAGCGGTGTTGGAGCGAGACGGCCTGCCTCCTCTTTCTCAGTTAGGACCAGAGATCAAAGATGACCGCCGAGGACTCAAAGACGCCTCATACAGACCGCCTCAGCTCCTCTAAAAGTTTGGGTTGCTGTGACTGTGTGAGGCACGGTGAAGCTCCTCTCTTTCCACAGGTTTGAAAAACTGAGGGACATGAACCGGATTGTGAATATGATGATGTGTGTATGTTGAAGTCGGGGCTGGATGGTAGAGTGTGTTCTCAGTGCTAACACTGGAGACGCTCAAGAGTCTCAATTCATCTATCGTCACGGTGTATCACAAGTGTGTGCAACAATAATAACTCAATCCTTAATTGGCACACTGGCTGATTAGACAATCTCTGTAGGCAATTACACTTTGTCACAAGATAGGTTTGTATAATGAAGGAATGTTGATAACATACTGTATGCAGATTGAATATTCTCTCTGCCTTCATCTTCACCCATGAGACAAATTCAACTGCAGCGGACGTGTAAGAGATTTATAACTGTGACTATCATTATTTTAATAATCTGCAATGTCCAATGTGTGGTTAAAAACCTGAAGGTTCATTTAGTAGGAGTCTGACATAAAGTAAATACTGTTGAAATACTGCAAACTGTAACCCAACGCTACATAAAAAGCCACTTTATATTCATCTTGTTGCTCTTCAGTGTCTTCAGACTCCAAAGAATCTAGTTACATTTTGGCTGATAGCATTCAAGACTGGGGTGTACTACAATGTGAAACGTTCTATTTTCACTGGGATTTATTTGCATTTGTTGTCATTCTGCTGCGAAATCAATTAGAGAAGGGAAATAGGAAGCTTATGAGTGTCGCTGTACTGTATGTTCCTGTGGTGGTTCTCATACGACGCGGTTTAGCACCCAGGTGGTTTTAAACGAGAGGGGTATGTTTTGCAATAGGATGAGCAAGCAGAAAAAAGCTTCTTTAAAAGGATCACTGTACGTTGTGCTAAGGTTTCACAATCTACATATTTGTATTAATGCAAGCGTAGCAGCGGGAGGTGGGTTGGGTGCTTGCCTGTGAGCTATTCATGTGTTTCAGTGTAGAAAAGTGGCGTCTCTTGTTGCACACCGCATTATATTCAGCGCCTGTTGTGCTTCAGAGCCAAACACAACTTCAATTTGTGTACGCATGAGGGCACTTTGTGTGTATGTGTCTGTGTTTTTGTACCGTTCTGAAGTGCACATCTTTTCAGCATTCAACATATTTTGTTGTAGGATTTTGTTCAGATTTTTGTCAATTATGCAAACCTAAAAGAAAAAATGTTTCCCCATAAGGAGTTGGATTACCTCATTATTTTGTGACATAGGAAAATATATAGAATGGTTCTTAACTCCATGTCTTATTTTGAGAATAGCACTCCAGTTGCGCAGTTTAATTTTTCTCCAGTTCTATTTAGCAATGTCATGGCTTTTAAACAGGACAAAGGTTTTTTTTTTAGCTGAAAAGGTTTTGCCTTTGCAAATGAACACAGCACGGGTTGTTCTTCCAAGTTTTAATAAATCTGACACATTTCATCCAATAAATTTATCACAGAAGAGACATTTGTTACATGAACTCAAAATGCAATACAACTATTCATATAGGGCAATGTCATGTAGAAGCTTTTTGATTTAACTGAGCATTTTATGAAATTTAACAATACTGAATTTGAAAGTGAAGAAATGCATTTGTTTGTAGCCAAACCGATTCAAAACCGCAAAGCTGAAAATAAAACTTTTACTTGCGATGGTGCATTTTTCTGCTTCTACCTCTATAAGTTCCAGTTTGCCATGGTTTTTTGAACAGTCTCATTTGTTACCCAGTCTGGCAACAGCAAAACTAAGTATTTTTAAACACAACCTGTCTACCAGTGAAGACACCCCCCCCGAGCCAGTGAATACCACACCCTATTTGAAACCAGGCCAGGGTTAGGCTTTAGTTCTTCTCCTGTAAAGAAAAAAATAAAACACCTGAAGTAAACATAACATATGCAAATAGTATACTGAAGACATCTGATGCAGTAAAAGTAATTTTTTAGTTCTTACCTGCATCAATTTCTAAATTTATAGTAGTTTGCCATTGCCAGTTTGGTTGAACACCACTGCCCCCAAGTGAAAAAAAAAAAAAAAACACCATCTATCCCATTTTATACAGACTTGTAACATTAACAGTGAGTGTATTAAAGAGAACAAACAATAACTTTGGTCGGTAATACTTTATTTTGACATTAATAAAAAGGCACCGATCAGAGAGCAATAAAAGGGAATGTATTGCCTATTTAATACTCTTCTCCTTCATCATCCTCATCTCCCACACTATCAGCTCCAACCTCCTCATAATCTTTCTCCAGAGCTGCCATGTCCTCTCTGGCCTCAGAGAACTCTCCCTCCTCCATCCCCTCCCCCACATACCAGTGAACAAAGGCCCTCTTAGCGTACATCAGATCAAACTTGTGGTCAAGCCGAGCCCAGGCCTCTGCAATAGCAGTGGTGTTGCTCAGCATGCACACAGCCCTCTGGACCTTGGCCAGGTCTCCACCAGGAACTACAGTGGGCGGCTGGTAGTTGATGCCCACCTTGAAACCAGTGGGGCACCAGTCCACAAACTGGATGGAGCGCTTGGTTTTGATGCTGGCAATGGCAGCATTCACATCTTTGGGCACCACATCACCACGATACAGAAGGCAACAAGCCATGTATTTGCCGTGGCGAGGGTCACATTTCACCAACTGATTGGCTGGTTCAAAGCAGGCGTTGGTGATCTGAGATACTGTTATCTGCTCATGGTAAGCCTTCTCGGCAGATACGACAGGGGCATAGGTGGCCAGAGGGAAGTGGATACGGGGATATGGCACCAAGTTGGTCTGGAACTCTGTCAGATCAACATTGAGGGCACCATCAAAACGAAGGGAGGCAGTGATGGAGGACACAATCTGACTGATCAACCTGTTCAGGTTTGTGTAAGAAGGACGCTCGATATCGAGGTTCCTACGGCAGATATCGTAGATGGCCTCATTGTCCACCATGAAGGCACAGTCAGAGTGCTCCAGGGTGGTGTGGGTGCACAGGATGGAGTTGTAGGGCTCCACCACAGCAGTGGAGACCTGGGGAGCTGGGTAGACTGAGAACTCCAGCTTGGACTTCTTGCCATAGTCGACAGACAGACGCTCCATCAGCAGGGAGGTGAAACCAGAGCCGGTGCCACCTCCAAAGCTGTGGAAGACCAGGAAGCCCTGAAGGCCGGTGCACTGGTCGGCCTGAGGACAGAGAGGGAGACAGTTAATGATCATCTACATTGCACAGATGTTTTAATACTGGGAACTTCTGAAGGCCATCCTCTCATTTCAAAACACTGTACAACTTATCACTTTTTTAAAATATATTTAACATTTCCATTTTACATTACAATTCTTGACTTTTCCTGTACTCTCATTTGTTGTCTTGCATGTTTGTTATGAACCAAAATACCAAGGTGATTCCTTGTATGTGGAAAACTACTGATCTGGCAATAAACCTGATCCATTTAATGTAATATTCTAGAGCAAAATGTTTAACTTTTATTCTCAATATACCCACCAGTTTACGGATCCGGTCCAGCACCACATCAATGATCTCTTTGCCGATGGTGTAGTGTCCACGGGCGTAGTTGTTGGCAGCATCCTCCTTGCCGGTGATCAGCTGCTCAGGGTGGAACAGCTGGCGGTAGGTCCCAGTGCGCACCTCATCTGAAAGGAAGAGGCATGAATTATAGGAGGGTTTGACAGACAGTGGATTAAAAATAAAGGTAACCGTAGGTGACAACCGATGACGGTGGGCTCCAGGTCGACAAAAACAGCTCTGGGGACATGTTTTCCAGCTCCAGTCTCACTGAAGAAGGTGTTGAAGGAATCATCTCCTCCTCCACGAGTCTTGTCACTGGGCATCTGTCCGTCCGGCTGGATCCCATGTTCCAGACAGTAAAGCTCCCAGCATGCATTGCCAATCTGGACACCAGCCTGGCCGACGTGCACTGAGATACACTCACGCTGTGGAAAGAAGAAAAAAAGTCAGGATCTCTTTAAATAGACTCGTTTTGCTGATTCTGATGCCAATTTTAAGAAAAGAAATGCAGTCACCACATGTTCAAACATGCACTAGAGCTAATGCAAGAGTTAAATTACTAATAGGCTCTTTGTTAAAGAGATACCAAACATGACAAGTCACCTGATTCAGTAATTCTCTTTTAAAGCCAGAAACCAGAGAAGGCTCAAACTTATGACATCAAGTATAAAGTCTGGAGCTGCTTTATTCTAGTGTAGTGTTCTCAGTACCATACAAATAAATCAATTGTTCCTACGCTCAGATATTCCACTGAGTATGTGTACATGCACACCAACATTCCTCTATATAACATTTTGAATTTGATACGGGTCATGTACACAGCATATTCGGAATGTTGATTTTCATTAGCCATGTAAACCGCTTAGTAAGAGTGCCGTTTTTGCTCGGTATAAGTTACTATTGTATAAACGTAGCAGGTTAACTATAACGTCTTTCCCAATCGATTGTCCATGCAGCAGTTCCTGGCTTATGACGTAACGTTTGAATTATAGCACTTAAATTTGTGAACGTAGTAAGGGTACTATTAATCTTTTTCAACCGCCTTAGACCATGGGAATAGTGTATGCATGCATTTTCTTCCTTCTTTAAAAAAAAAAAAAAAAAAAAAAAAAAGGCGTAGTTCCCCTTTAATTAAGAAAAACACTACACAGCTCTAGTGCCAGATGTTAATACAAAAAGTAGTAACGTTATGCCTTACCATGAGCCATGTAAAACCATGTAAAATCCCCGTTAGGCTTTTAGTGAATATGTTTGGTTTGAAACGCCCGTGGTTGCAGATTCATACAGGCCCCGTCGCTTCCAACAGGCGGTAAAAGGGGAGGGTTTCAGGCTGAAAAGCCCGCTGACCGAGCACTAAACTGGGTCAATGTGCTAACAGGAGAGCCACCCCCCGGAAACTGGCAGCTACGACTCAACTTGGATGGTGGCCTGTGTTCCATTTAGCTAGCCAACTTACCAACATTAGAGTTAAAACGACCTATTGACGACGAATTTGTAACCGTCCTACACCTTAATAGTTTTTTAGACACGTAGCTAGACAGTTGCTGTTTCTTAGTAAAGTTAGCTAAAATAAATTTGTTAACTAGGTTGCCGCGTGGTGACGCACATTCATATTGTTGAACTTAGATAAATAAACGACACACTTTAGGTAAAGAAACACTATTTCCATACTCACCATGGTTATTGAAGCTGTGGGTTTTGTATAAGGATTAAGCAGAAGAAAAAGGCAAAGTTAGCTCTCACACGTAGGCCTTTATGAGTCCAGTGTAAGAAGTAACTGACGTTTGATTCAAGGCGGGGTTATTTATACTCTCTTACCCGGCGGAAAAGTGCTGCTGAATCCTATTGGTCGGAAGTCACGTGAGACCGCTTCCTATTGGTTAAAATGAAAAAGTCAAATGCGCCACGAGCTCTGCGGGAAAATGGGAGGTAATCCTGGTTGAGATCATGCGTAGGCGGTGTGCGTAGGTGCTAGCAAAGATGCTATCTCTGTGTAACTGCGGACTGGGGTTCATTCATTCGCTAGATCATTGGGTCTGGCGGCAGGATTGTACCTTAAATGGTCCATTTGTGTGACGTTCTGTTGTGTTCTTTAATTCCTCGAATGTAGCACAAAGAGACTTTATATTTCATTGTTTTCATTTCATTGTTTTCCGTCAGATTATTTACAGACACATCCGACCGCACCTAAAAAAAGGTGGCATCATTTTACGGAGAAAGAGAGGGAGGGATCCATTTTATCTCAGACTGGGCTTTGTGCTGGTTGTTTGCAGGAAACAGTCAGTTGTTGTTGTTTTGTTTTTAACGGTCTATGGTTTATTTTTACCCTAACCGGGTTTTTTTGTGTGTGTGTGTGTAAAGTGTATTCATGGCTGTATTTACCCTCCTGTTGTCTGACCCCTTTCTTGTCTGCAGGTTAAATCTGACCCCTTTCCAAAATGTTTCTATATTAGAAATGTGGGTTTCTTTCAAACAAATTGTCCCAAAAAATAACGTGGATGGTTCCCATCAACGCTCCTCACAAGTTAAATAAATCAGTTCACTACTTTCATTGAATTTAGGATTTTTTTTGTTGTTGTCAATTTTATAGCATTTGGAGAAAAAACAATTGGTAGAAGAACTTTAAAGAGTGTAAAAAAAAAAAAGAGAAAATGTGAATAAATGTCAAATATAGTGACATAAATGTGAAAGGATGTCAAAAAAGTAACAAGTGACCAAAAAAAAGCTTTAAAAATTTGGTGGGAAAACCCAAGAAAATTTCTAAAGGCTCAGAAAAAGTCAACATGACGTTGAAAAAGTGACAAAATCATTGGAGGAAAGCCACAAAAGGGTAAAAAAAGACCACCATAACCATGATAAAAAGGTTTTTCATTTAAAATTTTGACAAAAATTACCAGGTCGGTGGTAAGACAACATGAGGGTTAAGAGAACGGATGTGTTGCTTAATGTTGTACTACCTGTGTCGAAAGGGTTCATGAGTTATGAAAGATGCGTGGCTAAATTAACAGCAAACATTTCAATTGGAAGAGGAAAATATAGCTAATAGCCAATCTTTACAGGCTTTATTTGATATCTAAATAAGAATTTTCTTTGGCACCTGGTGGGTTATTTTCCATCACATCCTCTCTCTCTCAGATGTACAGTATATGACACCACCAGAGGTCCCCGTTTATTAAGAAAAAAAGGCTGGAGCAAAAGCAGGAATGGAAGGATTTATAACAAATGGGAAAAAAAACCTGCTATTCCTTTGTTTTAGGGTTCTTAACATTAAAATATTGCTTCATTCCCTGTAAATCTAAGCATTAGTTTAGATTAGATTAGATTAAACTTTATTGTCATTACACACAAGGCAACGAAATGCAGTTTAGGTCTAACCAGAAGTGCAATAGCAGTAAGTGCAGGATATACAATGGTTCCATAAGTGCAGGACATGGATATGTACTGAATAAATATAGAGATGAATACTATTATAAACCAAATTTTACAGATAGATTTGTCCTATGACTATAATATATAGATAACTAGTACTGTGAACAAAATTTACAGCTGGATATGTACTGAATATAATATACAGGTGGATATTACTATAAATAGAATTTTTACAGATATGTACCATGAACATAATATACAGATGGTTGTTACTATAACAGAGTTTACAGGTGAATATGAACTATGAATATATATACAGATGGCTATTACTATAGACAGAATTTTTACAGATATATATTATAAGTTAGGCTAAAACGAGCAGATGGATTTAAGGTAGTACAAATAAAGTTTGGACAGAAGCTATCCGAATGAAAGTGCATTAAAGTATTGCAGTTTAAGTACGGAATTGCAAATGTATGTGTAAACAATTGGTACTGTAAATAAACAGTCGGTAGTGCAAATGTGCATATAGTGCATATGGTAACTGTTGAATTTATTCACCCTCAAATCCTGTTTTTTGACCATGTAGGCAGGCGACCTCAGCAGTGTACTTCTCTGTATCTGTAGGCTACCTGTGTGTCTATATTGATTCACTGATTCCATATTCCATATACAATCCTCAGAGGCATAGTACACAATTCTTGGCCCTGTAGAACGGTATTTTCTATTTTTTCCAGCCCTCCATCCATAGCTATTCTAGCTATTCTAGCATATTTTTGTGGGTACTCAGTCCCCTTGTCCCCCCCAGTCTGACACCCCTGACAATCCTCATCTATATAATTACAATAAACCATTATACACCTTATAGACTTACCACATTGCACCATATTTGACACATTACCAATTTTTTTTCCACTCATTTAGTGTTTGTTGGGATGTTGTTTTGTGTGTGGTCCTTGTATTTGGTATTTTGCTTTGTTTTCTCTTCCTTCTCTGTTTTTTTGGTTCTGTCTTGTCTCCTTGTGCTTGTGTTTCCCTAGTTTCCTCCCTGGTCTTGTGTTGTAGTTCCTGTTTTGTGTTTCCCTTGAGTACCTGTATGTTCTGTTTCCTGTTTTGTTGTGATGGTCTCGGTCTCATCGTGTCTAGTTTTACTACCTGCCTTGTGTTTTCCCGCCTCTGTGATTGCCGTCCCCGCCCTGATGTGATTCACCTGATGTATCACCTGTTGCTTGTTTGCTCGTGACCTCCTGTATTTAACCTCTGTGTTCCCTTCGTCTCTTCCATCCATCTCCATCCATCTTCGTCCGCTTATCCGGTATCGGGTCGCGGGGGCAGCAGCTCCAGTAGGGGACCCCAAACTTCCCTTTCCCGAGCCACATCAACCAGCTCCGACTGGGGGATCCTGAGGCGTTCCCAGGCCAGGTTGGAGATATAAACTCTCCACCTAGTCCTGGGTCTTCCCCGAGGCCTCCTCTCAGCTGGACGTGCCTGGACCACCTCCCTAGGGAGGCGCCCAGGAGGCATCCTTACCAGATGCCCGAACCACCTCAACTGGCTCCTTTCGACGAGAAGGAGCAGCGGCTCTACTCCAAGCTCCTCTCGGATGACTGAGCTTCTCACCCGATCTCTAAGGGAGACACCAGCCCCCCTCCTGAGGAAACCCATTTAGGCCGCTTGTACCCTGGATCTCGTTCTTTCGGTCATGACCCAGCCTTCATGACCATAGGTGAGGGTAGGAACGAAAATTGCCCGATAGATCGAGAGCTTTGCCTTCTGTCTCAGCTCCCTTTTTGTCACAACAGTGCGATAAACAGAATGTAATACCGCACCAGCTGCTCCGATTCTCCAACCAATCTCACGCTCCATGGTCCCCTCACTCGCGAACAAGACCCCAGGTACTTAAACTCCTTCACTTGGGGTAAGAACTCACTCCCCACCTGAAGAAAGCACTCCATCGGTTTCCTGCTGAGAACCATGGCCTCAGATTTAGAGGTGCTGATCCTCATCCCAGCCTCTTCACACTCGGCTGCGAACCGATCCAGTGAGTGCTGAAGGTCACAGACCGATGACGCCATCAGGACCACATCATCTGCAAAAAGCAGCGATGAGATCCCGAGCCCACCGAACTGCAACCCTTCCCCGCCCCGACTACGCCTCGATATCCTGTCCATAAATATTACAAACAGGATTGGTGACAAAGCGCAGCCCTGGCGGAGGCCAACCCTCACCTGGAACGAGTCCAACTTACTGCAGAGAACCCGGACACAGCTCTCGCTTTGGTCATACAGAGATTGGATGGCATTGAGAAGGGACCCCCTCACCCCATACTCCCGCAGCACCTCCCACAATTTCTCCCGGGGGACCCAGTCATATGCCTTCTCCAGATCCACAAAACACATGCAGACTGGTTGGGCATACTCCCAGGCCTCCTCCAAGATCCTTGCGAGAGTGAAGATCTTTGTTCCACGGCCAGGACGGAATCCGCATTGTTCCTCTTCAATCCGAGGTTTGACTATCGGCCAAACCCTCTTTTCCAGCACCTTGGAGTAGACTTTACCAGGGAGGCTGAGAAGTGTGATACCCCTGTAATTGGCACACACCCTCTGGTCCCCCTTTTGAAGAGGAGAACCACCACCCCGGTCTGCCACTCCTTAGGCACCGTCCCAGACTTCCACGCAATGTTGAAGAGGCGTGTCAACCAAGACAGCCCCTCCACACCCTCCGTCTCTTGTCAGATCCTTTTGTTTGTTGCTGTGCGTCTTCCCTGGTCCTGTCATTTAGCATTGCATTTTGGACTCATTTCCCTGTGGACCTTTTGGATTTTGGACTTTTCTTTTCTGGAGACCCCTGAATCCCTTTATTTGTGTAATAAAGCCAGATGCTCTCCTGCCTCTCATCTCTGCATTTGGATCCTCAGTTCTGATAATCATCACCTTTAGTTCATTGTGACTTGCTGTTAATTCCCATGGAAATTTAAAAAGTACTTTATCCAATCTATTTCCATCAGGCATCATGTGAGCAAAGCCAAAAAAAACTTTCTAATTTCTAATATATTATTCGACATCGTTTGCTACTTTTACGTGAGTGGCCTATAATAACCAAGGGCTAACAATGGGTGAATAATATCTTGTGATTTTCAAAGTATGACATACTATTCAGATGGATATGAAATCATGCAAGTTAGGGTTAGTAACTGACTAGATGGAAAGAGGTTCGATCTTGGGATGTGTTTTTTTAGCTTTGGCTCTGCTCACATGATGCCTGATGGCAATGTTTGAATAAAATACTTTTTTAAAATCTCTATGGGTGTATATATAGCAACCAAGTCACAAATCCTCTAAATTGAACTAAACGCAAAAAAAATGGTGCAACTCTAGTATATACTTGCACCAGTTCTTCTCCCTGTACATCAACAGCTGCACCTCCACTCACCAGTCCATCAACTTCCTGCAGTTTGCAAACAACCCCACCCTAATTGGACTCATCTCTGGTGGGGATGAGTCCACCTACAAGTGGGAGACTGACCATCTGGCAACATGGTGCAGTCAGAACAACATAAAGCTTCACCCTCTGGAGATGGTTGTGGTGTGCAGCCCCAACCGCCCCTATCATCACCCTGGGTGACTCCTTCCGCTTCCTGGGCTCCATCTCACGGGATGTCAAGTGGGAGCTGACCATCAGCTGTCTCATCAAAAAAGCAAAAGGCTGTACTTCCTGCTGCAGCTGAAGAAGTTCAACCTGCCAAAGACAATGCTCCACCATCTGATATGTGATATATGATATGCAGTGAGGAAAATAAGTATTTGAACACCCTGCTATTTTGCAAGTTCTCCTACTTAGAAATCATGGAGGGGTCTGAAATTGTCATCATAGGTGCATGTCCACTGTGAGAGACATAATATAAAAAAAAAAATCATAATGTATGATTTTTGAACTATTTATTTGTATGATACAGCTGCAAATAAGTATTTGAACACCTGTCTATCAGCTAGAATTCTGACTCTCAAACACCTGTTAGTCTGCCTTCAAAATGTCCACCTTCACTCCATTTATTATCCTAAATTAGATGCACCTGTTTGAGGTCGTTGGCTGCATAAAGACACCATGCAAGATCTCACCTCGTGGGGTCTCAATGATCCTAAGAAAGGTGAGAAATCAGCCTAGAACTACACAGGAGGAGCTGGTCCATGACCTGAAAAGAGCTGGGACCACCGTTTCCAAGGTTACTGTTGGTAATACACTAAGACGTCATGGTTTGAAATCATGCATGGCACGGAAGGTTCCCCTGCTTAAACCAGCACATGTCAAGGCCCGTCTTAAGTTTGCCAATGACCATTTGGATGATCCAGAGGAGTCATGGGACAAAGTCATGTGGTCAGATGAGACCAAAATAGAACTTTTTGGTCATAATTCCACTAACCGTGTTTGGAGGAAGAAGAATGATGAGTACCATCCCAAGAACACCACCCCTACTGTGAAGCATGGGGGTGGTAGCATCATGCTTTGGGGGTGTTTTTCTGCACATGGGACAGGGCGACTGCACTGTATTAAGGACAGGAGGACCAGGGCCATGTATTGCGAGATTTTGGGGAACAACCTCCTTCCCTCAGTTAGAGCATTGAAGATGGGTCGAGGCTGGGTCTTCCAACATGACAATGACCCGAAGCACACAGCCAGGAGAACCAAGGAGGGGCTCTGGAAGAAGCAGATCAAGGTTCTGGCGTGGCCTAGCCGGTCTCCAGACCTAAACCCAATAGAGAATCTTTGGAGGGAGCTCATTAAAAACACATCAATCAGGATTTGAGGGTGAATAACTTCAACATTTACTGATACACAGATTTACAGGGAAAGAGGGAATATTTTAATGGATACCAGCATCGCCTCTGATACTGCCTAAAACGCCGGTATTAGTATCGGGAAATACTGCAGTGTACACCCCGATCTGATACCACGTAATAAAACCCTAAAGAAAATTTACGTTAAAGTAGTTTATTTATGTTATTTTTCCGTTATAACTGACTGTTAAACTGGATGATAAAAGAAAGTTCTGTGATTCATTGTTTATGTTTCACAAAGAGTTTAACCTGAGCAACAACAAAAATAGAAATCATATCATATCCATACAGTGGTAGTAGTATACAGTTGTAGAAATATAATCAAATATATGACCCACTAGTATCGGAGCAGTACTCGGTATCGGACCATCTCTATTAAGAACCCCAAAACCATTTTTTTCATAGAATACAAATCCTAAAACTCTTGTGTTTGTCCCAGCATTATGCACCCAATGGAGTAGGAAGTATCAAATAATAATTGTTTTATTTTATTTTACTGCTATGTCTTGGATATTAAATGCAATATACTATTAAGATTGTCTCAATTTGTGATAGCCAATCCTAATTTAATTAAATCATTGCTTTGTGATTCACAATGCAATGTTATATTTTCTTCCAGTCAAAATACTCTTAAGAAAAGCTAACGTGAATTAAAGATGTACACAGTGGATTGTCATTTAACAAAGGAATGCTTCAGTCTAAATGGTGTAGCACAAAATTGTAAAAAGCTATGTAATTATGTTATTTTGTATTAACATGAGTGTTTGAAGGTTATTTAGCTCGCTATAATTTGAATGCATGTCAGAAAAAAAATCATTTAATTTCATTTGTCACAGAGGAAGTCCTCACAGATGTGTGAGATAAGGTGCAGTATGAAAAACAGTACACGAAGGCCTATCATTTGTCCAGATTTATTTACAGTTTATAAACCATTTAAATAACTTTTTACAACTACAGTGAGCATGACCATGAGTGTTCTTGGGCAAGACTGTGAACCCTGTCCCATTGTGTGGAAGTCGCTTTGGATAAAAGCGTCAGTTATATGAAATGATATGTAATGCACGTTTGTAATATTCAGAACTTAAACACAAGTTTACACATCTCAAACAAATACAGTATATTGTGTCCTGTATATTTTTCAGGACTTACACGTTTGAGTTTAGATTAATTTATGTAGTATGCCCTACTCCTCTCCTTCCTCCTCTCCCTCACCCTCAATAGAGTCGACTCCAACCTCCTCATAATCCTTCTCCAGAGCTGCCATGTCCTCTCTGGCCTCAGAGAACTCTCCCTCCTCCATCCCCTCCCCCACATACCAGTGAACAAAGGCCCTCTTAGCGTACATCAGATCAAACTTGTGGTCAAGCCGAGCCCAGGCCTCTGCAATAGCAGTGGTGTTGCTCAGCATGCACACAGCCCTCTGGACCTTGGCCAGGTCTCCACCAGGAACTACAGTGGGTGGCTGGTAGTTGATGCCCACCTTGAAACCAGTGGGGCACCAGTCCACAAACTGGATGGAGCGCTTGGTTTTGATGCTGGCAATGGCAGCATTCACATCTTTGGGCACCACATCACCACGATACAAAAGGCAGCAAGCCATGTATTTACCGTGGCGAGGAGGGTCACATTTCACCAACTGATTTGCTGGTTCAAAGCAGGCGTTGGTGATTTCTGCCACCGTTAATTGCTCATGGTAAGCTTTTGCAGCAGAGATAACAGGGGCATAGGTGGCCAGAGGGAAGTGGATACGGGGATATGGCACCAAGTTGGTCTGGAACTCTGTCAGATCAACATTGAGGGCTCCATCAAAACGAAGGGAGGCAGTGATGGAGGACACAATCTGACTGATCAACCTGTTGAGGTTTGTGTAAGAAGGACGCTCGATATCGAGGTTCCTACGGCAGATATCGTAGATGGCCTCATTGTCCACCATGAAGGCACAGTCAGAGTGCTCCAGGGTGGTGTGGGTGGTCAGGATGGAGTTGTAGGGCTCCACCACAGCAGTGGAGACCTGGGGAGCTGGGTAGATGGAGAACTCCAGCTTGGACTTTTTGCCGTAGTCGACAGACAGACGCTCCATCAGCAGGGAGGTGAAACCAGAGCCGGTGCCACCTCCGGAAGCTGTGGAAGACCAGGAAGCCCTGAAGGCCGGTGCACTGGTCGGCCTGAGGACAGAGAGGGAGACACGGTGAGATACAGTTATGTCATTTAATTTAACCCTTGTATAGTCACATTCTGGATACTCCCTTTGTCGTCCGATATACAGCAACATATTTGTGTTTTGAATGCCAAAACGTTTATGGATGAAGAAACAACATGTAATTGATCCCAAGATGTGTGAATATCTGAGTTTTCACTCTTCACAGTGCAGAAAGACTTCATTAATTCAGTGGAGACACTACTCGTTTTTATTACAACACAGCAGTCTTACTCCTTTTCTTTACTACAGTGGTGATTTTTTTTACTACTTATGCATGTGGTAAACAATATTTTCTATCACGAGATAGGCCCAGTACTTTTGTATCTTTGCATCTCAAAGACCAGCCTCGAATAAGGACCTGAAAACTTAGCATGTCACGACAGAATTGTAGACCTCATAGGGAAAGACATATCAAACCATTTTTCACCCTCAGTAAGAATGTACACACATTCTCAGGTAAAACCATCCATGTTTCAGCACTGCAGTAGTAACCTTGGTACTTTCTTACACCTGGTTGCCAATTCGCCAGATGTTGTTATTATCAATAAGGAGTCCAGTGAAGTGGATATTTTGGAGGTAGCCTGCACCTTTGATCCCAGCATGGACAAGGCTTTCTACACCAAGGTAGTTAAATACCAACCACCCCTAAACACCCTCTCAGAGCTAGGCTATGGGGGCTGACTATTCATGTTCATATTCAGTAGCCTAGGACACACACACAGGTTGGTAGTAAGAGGGCTGCAACTACTTGGAATCATTGGTCAAAAAGAGGGCCAAAGAGCTTGCAAAGTACTGTGCCATCTCAGCTTTTCTTGGCAGCCGCCACATATGGCGGAAACATTGCTACTTATACCTTTAAGAACTTAATTGTGCTTATTAAGTAATATTATGAAGAGCTGCGGCATGCCACTGGTCCATGGGTTTGCATACTGAATGTACTGCATCTGTATTATTTCTTTCCCTGTACCATTTTTCCTAATGTGGACATAGATGGACTTAACCATAGATGGTTAAAGTGTGTGTGTGTGTGTGTGTGTGTGTGTGTATTAAACTATATTCGTGGGGTTTCAAAAACCAGGAGTCCAGTATACAGACAGCTCTGTGGGTCCAAATGCTGGGCCCCACAACTTTAAAGGTCTGTTTCAGGGTTAAGACTTGGTTTTAGGATTAAGGTTAGAATTAGGTTATGCTTAAAGTCAGGATAAGAGTTAAGGATAGTCATGTAGTTGTGATGGTTAAGGTCAGGGTAAGGGGCTAGGGAATGCATTACGTCAATGACAAGTCGATAGTGCCAACCTTAAATTTAACTGCATCGATGTTGACAAAAAGATAATTTAGGGAGTTCTTTTTACATTAAACACAGTGGCAGGTCATTTTGACCATTTTTGAGGGTTAAAATAAAGGATTATCAAGTTACCCACCAGTTTACGGATCCGGTCCAGCACCAGGTCGATGATCTCTTTGCCGATGGTGTAGTGTCCACGGGCGTAGTTGTTGGCAGCATCCTCCTTGCCGGTGATCAGCTGCTCAGGGTGGAACAGCTGGCGGTAGGTCCCAGTGCGCACCTCATCTGAAGAGACAAAAACAGATGTTGGATCAGTTGTGGCCTACAATTTACGCTTAGTTTCCCTAAAGAAATGTTCAGCCAGAGGTGATGACGCTTACCGATGACGGTGGGCTCCAGGTCGACAAAAACAGCTCTGGGGACGTGTTTTCCAGCTCCGGTCTCACTGAAGAAGGTGTTGAAGGAATCATCTCCTCCACCGATGGTCTTGTCACTGGGCATCTGTCCGTCCGGCTGGATCCCATGTTCCAGACAGTAAAGCTCCCAGCATGCATTGCCAATCTGGACACCAGCCTGACCGACGTGGATGGAGATGCACTCACGCTGGAATGCAGAGAGAGAAGATTTGGGTTACAGATTTGATTAAATCTCAAGCCTTGTACTTCTGAAGAGCTGAATACATTTTGATAAAGATTTTGTCAGATGCAAAGATGCCTTAACTACAAAATGGCAGACTGCTTAAATGAATTCTCCCCATCCTGCATGAAAACTTACTGTTGTTATTTTCTATGATAGCATGTCTGTCTGAGGTAGGAAAACATTTTCTACTTCTCTCTGCTGCCACAGAAGACTATTGCATCCAGAATAATTGAAAGAGAGAGGATAATCTAGGTCAGACATGTTGCATGCGCTGTCTCTTTAAAAAGTCACATTTTAATCCTCCACAGGGAATATGAGTCAACTCTTAATTTCTATTAATTTTTTGTAAACAGAGTTATTTTATACTGTAGATATCATATCTGAATGATGAATAATTTAACATAAAATCATATTTTGAACAAGGTGCACACATAAAATACATTAGCAACAACATTAGTGTGAAACTAGTCAAGCTGATTTAAGAGTTATGCTGGGATAAAATGAGGCTTGCCATACAGGGATACATTAGGCTATATTTCTATTAAACAATACATTTAACAACATTTTGATTTGTCTAACAGAAGCCATATTGAAAATTAAACAATATCCAGCCATGATGCACTACAGTAAAAAGAACAAAGGGTGATGTCAGAGAAACATATGAGCTACCTCATTTACTTCCTTTCTCTTATACTCTCAAACAATAACACTGGGTATAAAATATATAAAATGGTACTTACCATGATGGCTTGTCAGTATTATGCAATGTAATGAGACAAGTCGGAGGAGTGTTCGTGTCTGAGGGGGTGCAGTGTCTGAGGCTGCTCTACTGATGCACCACACTCACATACTCTGCCTCGTGAGGAGAACAGCTGAAGTGCACAAAAAAAACTCCTACTCATTCTGCCGCAGT
Source organism: Etheostoma perlongum (assembly GCA_026937815.1). Classification (NCBI taxonomy): domain Eukaryota; kingdom Metazoa; phylum Chordata; class Actinopteri; order Perciformes; family Percidae; genus Etheostoma; species Etheostoma perlongum. The sequence goes on along the minus strand of CM049377.1, from coordinate 1,847,352 downwards.
AACTGTTTCACGCCCAGAACCAGAACAACAAGATAGGCCTACTGTAACTGAGGCAGGAAGACTGTAGATGTGTTGATTGGGTATGGTGGTGTTAAAACACGCAAATGGTTGGCTGTGTCTGCGTCTTGGTTGTATGACCTGTATAGCATCGTTTGAACATCAAAAAACAACTCTCTGCTCTCCGTTGACTATGCGTGAAGGTTTCTTTTTTGTCATTGTCTGCTAGCAAAACAACAGAAAAACACCCACAGCCTGCTGTTTGGTGATATTCAAATCAACTAATGTAAAGAACCATACTGTAATGTCTTTCTGCAAACTGAACTGTTTATTTTAGGTTGTTTTTTTGTGTTCATCAGACACCAAAAACGGAAATTATTCATTACTGATTCAACAAAAAAAACATGCTATTTAAATAATGTTTACTAGTCAGTGAGTCAGCCCTGTAACTTTAACTTTTGAAGCTATGTTAACGTTATCTAGCAGGACGTGCTTAGTTTCATGGATTCCTTTAATATTCTTGTTTCATATGATTCCACATGCTTCAATAGCTTTACAACTGAGCCTGCTAAAAGACACTAATGTCGGCAGAGCTCGCCGACGGGTTTGAGCAGCGCTAATTAAACATTTATATATACACTATATACAATATAGACTCTATACAACCCCCATTTTCCTTAATATGCCCCACTACGTTGCTTCAATAGCTGATGTTACAGGGCTGACTTTAAAGTTAGCAAGGCACTCGGATCAAGATAACAATCCAGTAACATTAATGTTACTGGAAAAAGAAACTGTTAACTGGTGCCATAATAACACAAAGCATAACAACACAAAGCTAACTGCAAAGACATTACAACAAGACTGCTGAAACCATAGGGCCTAAATGTAATTTTAATGATGACAAAATCCTAATAATATCAGAGAAACGTCAAGCCGATTAATGCCTGAGAGCATAGTGAAGGTGAATTCTTCTTTTTCTGTATTGTTGGCATCCATAAATGTTGCATTACATACAGAAGGCCAAAAAATAATCTTGGATGGCGAACTTTGGAGGATTGGATAGTAATGGTTGCCTGCTCTGGTTGGATTGGTTAGGGATTGGTTAGGGTAAGGGTAAGAATGTCATGGTAAGCCAATCAAAGGAAGAGCAAGGGAGAGTAGGGCAGGACATGCGTTTGCCATCCTGTAATGGTTTGGGTGTTTTGTCTTGTCTTATTGTGGTAGTCTGTTTTCCTGTCTTAATTTGTTAGCCTGGTTTTCTGTCATGTCTTGTGATTGTGATATTTTTGGTCTTGTCTTGTACATGTTCTGTTTCCTGTTTTATTGTGATAGTCTTGTTTTCTGTGCCGTCTTGTTTAGTCTTACTTCCGGTGTTTTCCTACGCCTGTGATTACCTGATGTCTTCCACCTGTTTCCCAGCCCTTGTGTCACCTGCCTCTTGTTACCCCGTTACCCTCTGTATTGATTCTTTGTGTCAGATCATTGTTGTACTGTTATGGTGGTCCGTGTTAGAGTGTGTGTCGGCTACCCTGTTGTTTTTGTATCCCGGTTATTCCATTTTTGGGGGTTTCTGCTAGTTCCTGTGTTTTGGATTTTGCCTGCTGCTGGACACTTTTTGTTGTATGGATTTTATTATTATTTTGATTAAATCCTCTAACTCTACATTCCCGTCCACCATTCTCTGCACCGCACCTGACACATCTAGGAAAAACAAATTATTTTCCATTATACGTTCAAGCTACCACAGGCTACGAATTCTCAAAAGATTTACACACAATCGGTTGAGATTAACAAACACATTGATGTACAAATTATTATAAACGAGTTACAAGTTGAAAGCACAAACACTGTTTTTATTTGTGCATTGTATTTTACAAGCTGCGAATACTTTTGGGACTCTTTTACCACCGTACTTTGGATGAGAAACACTGCGACACAATGAGGTTTTTTATTTTTTGTGCGTAGTTCACCTGTTCACCTCTCGAGGCAGAGCAGCCTATGAGTGTGGTGCATCAGCAGATCAGCTTCACACACTGCACCCCCTCACACACGATCACTCCTCGGGCTTGTCTTATTACTTTGCATAATATCCACGAGCAGTCATGGTAAGTACCATTTTATATATCATATCTTATTTCCAGGGTTATTGTTTGAGAGTGTAAGAGAAGGGGAGTAAATGAGGTTGCTCAATCTTTTTCTCTGATGTCACCCTCTGTTCCCTTTGCTGTAGTACATCATGGCTGGATATTATTTAATTGTCAATGAATTATTTCTGTTAGACAAATGAAAATATTGTTGATTTTAATGCTTAATACAAATGTTGCCTAGTGTAGCCTTTTACAGCACTGCAGGCTGATGCCTAATCCTCTCCCAGCACAACTCTTTTAAATAAGCTTATAGCACCGCACTAAATTTGTCATCCTGTGTTTAACACCCTTTTTGTAGCTTTGATATAAATATCTTTTTTTGGTGCACCTTGTTCAAACGATTAATTTCCGTTAAATTATTCATCCCACTGACCTTTTTAGGCCTATAAAATATATCTGTTTACTATTTACTGTAAAGAAAAATGAAAATTTTAGGAGATATTACATTGGTGGCTTATTGGCTTTACTGTAGTGCATCATGGCTGGATATTGTTTAATTGTCAATGTAGCTTCTGTTAGACACATCAAGATGTTGTTAAATGTATTAATAGAAATATAGCCTAATGTATCCCTGCACTGCAAGCCTTGTCTTATCCCAGCATAACTCTTGAATCAGCTTGACTAGTTTCACACTAATGTTGTTGTTGTTGTATTTTTTGTGTGCGCCTTGTTAAATTATTCATCATTCAGATATGATATCTACAGTATAAAATTAACGGAAATTAATAGTCTCCTTTTCCCTGTGGAGGATGTGAATGTGGCTTTTTAAAGAGACAGCGCATGCAACATGTCTGACCTAGATTATCCTCATTCTCAGTAATTCTGCATGCAATAGTCTTCTGTGGCAGCAGAGAGAAGTAGAAAATGTTTTCCTACCTCAGACAGACATGCTATCATAGAAAATAACAACAGTAAGTTTTCATGCAGGATGGGGAGAATTCATTTAAGCAGTCTGCCATTTTGTAGTTAAGGCATCTTTGCATCTGACAAAATCTTTATCAAAATGTATTTGAGTTTAGCTCTTCAGCTCTTCAGAAGTGCAAGGCTTGAGATTTAATCAAATCTGTAACCCAAATCTTCTGTCTCTGCATCCCAGCGTGAGTGTATCTCCATCCACGTCGGCCAGGCTGGTGTCCAGATTGGCAATGCATGCTGGGAGCTTTACTGTCTGGAACATGGGATCCAGCCGGACGGACAGATGCCCAGTGACAAGACTCTCGGAGGAGGAGATGATTCCTTCAACACCTTCTTCAGTGAGACCGGAGCTGGAAAACACGTCCCCAGAGCTGTTTTTGTCGACCTGGAGCCCACCGTCATCGGTAAGCGTCATCACCTCTGGCTGAACATTTCTTTAGGGAAACTAAAGCGTAAATTGTAGGCCACAACTGATCCAACATCTGTTTTTGTCTCTTCAGATGAGGTGCGCACTGGGACCTACCGCCAGCTGTTCCACCCTGAGCAGCTGATCACCGGCAAGGAGGATGCTGCCAACAACTACGCCCGTGGACACTACACCATCGGCAAAGAGATCATTGACATAGTGCTGGACCGGATCCGTAAACTGGTGGGTAACTTGATATAACTTTGCTCTAAATTTAAAATACATAACTGTATCTCACCGTCTCTCCCTCTCTGTCCTCAGGCCGACCAGTGCACCGGCCTTCAGGGCTTCCTGGTCTTCCACAGCTTCGGAGGTGGCACCGGCTCTGGTTTCACCTCCCTGCTGATGGAGCGTCTGTCTGTCGACTACGGCAAGAAGTCCAAGCTGGAGTTCTCCATCTACCCAGCTCCCCAGGTCTCCACCGCTGTGGTGGAGCCATACAACTCCATCCTGACCACCCACACCACCCTGGAGCACTCTGACTGTGCCTTCATGGTGGACAATGAGGCCATCTACGATATCTGCCGTAGGAACCTCGATATTGAGCGTCCTTCTTACACAAACCTCAACAGGTTGATCAGTCAGATTGTGTCCTCCATCACTGCCTCCCTTCGTTTTGATGGTGCACTCAATGTTGATCTGACAGAGTTCCAGACCAACTTGGTGCCATATCCCCGTATCCACTTCCCTCTGGCCACCTATGCCCCTGTCATCTCTGCCGAAAAAGCTTACCATGAGCAATTAACGGTGGCAGAAATCACCAACGCCTGTTTTGAACCAGCCAATCAGATGGTAAATGTGACCCTCGCCATGGCAAATACATGGCCTGTTGCCTTTTGTATCGTGGTGATGTGGTGCCCAAAGATGTGAATGCTGCCATTGCCACCATTAAAACCAAGCGCTCCATCCAGTTTGTGGACTGGTGCCCCACTGGTTTCAAGGTGGGCATCAACTACCAGCCGCCCACTGTAGTTCCTGGTGGAGACCTGGCCAAGGTCCAGAGGGCTGTGTGCATGCTGAGCAACACCACTGCTATTGCAGAGGCCTGGGCTCGGCTTGACCACAAGTTTGATCTGATGTACGCTAAGAGGGCCTTTGTTCACTGGTATGTGGGGGAGGGGATGGAGGAGGGAGAGTTCTCTGAGGCCAGAGAGGACATGGCAGCTCTGGAGAAGGATTATGAGGAGGTTGGAGTCGACTCTATTGAGGGTGAGGGAGAGGAGGAAGGAGAGGAGTAGGGCATACTTACTAATAAATTAATCTTAACAGTCATTCCTGAGCAATAAACAGGAGCACAACATATTGCATTTGTTTGTGAGATTTGTAACCTTGTGTTTGACTTCTAAATGTATCACTGTAGTAAATAAATAAATCTGAAAAAAATTACAGGCCTTCGTGTACTGTTTTTCATACTGTACTTTACCTCACACATCTGTGAGGACTTGTCATTTGACCTATTGGTGTTCCCTTCTTCACTTCGCATCCTTCTCTGCTTTTTGCCTCCCTTTCCATCTGTAGCCTTAAACCATTCCTCTGTGATTTATGAAATGAAAATCATAATTTTCTGACATTAAGTTCAGATTATAGAAATAGCTGCCTAACACCCTTGTTAACATGAAACAACATGGTCACATAGCCTTGTGCAATTTTGTGCGATCAAATTCAGACTGAAGCATTCCTTCGTTAGATGACATTTCGATGTGTTAATGACTAACCCTAACCCAGTGCGATTTTAATTCACATTAGCTTTTCTCTTGAAGTTGAGCCCAACTTAACTAAATATGACATATGACTAAAAGCCTTTATGATGGAAGTTTGCATGTTGTGCCATAATACAGGATAGATGCAAGACTCTGAATGAAGATTAATAGAAGAAATTCAAATAATTAATATGGAGGAACTGGTGACCAACAAAGGGACGCTCTAATGTATTTTTGTTCCTCATTAAAACATATTTGGCTACCAGGGATTCAATTTGGTATAATTTAGTAAGAAACATAGTGGTGTTCACTTTATTTAGATTTGTTTAATTGTCTGCAATTTAGGATGAGTGAGATGAACTTTAACACAGTTTGTGTTAAAGTGAAGTGATTAAAATATAAATAAATAAAAACTATTTACCATTAGCCTAAAGGAGACCTCTGGTGGTAGTGTTGGATGAAAAGAAAAGGTCAAACCAGGTCAGAAACGGACTGCAACTGGATTTTTTTCTCAATTCTTTATCGCAAAACAAATGCAATGACAAACAACAATAGACATATTGGGGTTATAAATGGTAAATAAAGCATATCATGAAAAAAAAGAATTTAGCAGTTTAATTCCAAAAAGCTCTAAATTAAGATTTTTTTGTTGCAGAATTTACTTTTGTGAATGTGAAATTGTGCTAAGATAATAAAAATATGTCTAATATAATACTGTTTTTGTTTTGAAATACGGACATCATAAAAACCAAACATATCTTTGTACAATAATGAAAAAATGAGCAGACATGTTATAACTCGTAGATGTGACATGTAATAACTTGTAGACCCACTTGTTATAAAATAACAAGTGGGTCTACAAGGACAGCTCCTAAACAAGTATATGGTGGTTTTACGATCCACAGAAAGTCCAATTCATATCAATAAACGGCAAAGGTAAACATACTTCATTGTCACACACACATACATGTAGCGAAATTCATTCTCTGCATTTAACCCATCCCTCAAGGGAGCAGTGGGCAGCCATTTCCAGCGCCTGGGGACCAACCTGAGTCAGTGCACTGACTGGAGATCCTAATCCACGTTTTTAAAGGTGGGGGAAACTGGAGCACCCAGAGCATACAAACTCCCCACAGGAGGGCCCTGAACGACCTGCATTCCAACCTAGAACCTTCTTGCTGTGAGGCCACAGTGCTATTGGGCCACCATGCTGCAATGTCATTTCTTAGTCTTTACCAATAATGTTTTTCTGGTTAGCACCGTTGGAGAAGTTTGAAACAGACACCTCAAGGTTTATGTGTGGTAAATATCTTGGAGACAAGGTCACTGGACATTTAAGAATGAACCTTCCCTAGTAATGGGTTACATATGGGATGGTGACAATGTCTTTCTAAAAGAGGGACCCAATCCTTTGGTCCATTTCTCTAACTGTCTATGGTCTCCATGGGTGTCCTCAAGAGGCAGGGCTGGGTGAAGCCCACGTGACAAGATCCAGGATGACTTGCAAGTTGCGCAGTCTCGCCATTTTGCTCTCTGCAATAACCGTGCACCTGCAGTGAACATCAATGTTTTCGTTTAACCAATAGGAAAGGGGCTCTTAAGACTCTTGTGACTCTCGACCAATCGGATTCAGTTGCTCGTACTTGCTTGTGAGGCGAGTATAAAACGCCCCGCCTAAAACCAGCGGTAGCGTCTCACACAGCACTCCTAGAAGCGCAGTTGTGAGAGTAGAACCGGTCTCTTTATCCTTATTTCAAGCCCTTTAGAAACAGCGTCAGGAAACATGGTGAGTATGGAATAACGTGATGTTTCTCTTTTTAATTTAACCAGCTCACAGACCACATTCACAACAACATTGTCTCAAAATATAATGGGAAAAGCAGTTGACGTTTTATGGCAATGTTACGTTTTTCTTGTGACTTTTATTATCAAGTGTAGCTAGTTAACGTTGTTGGTGTTATCCTTTCAATGGATAAAGCAGAGCCTAGAATTTAAATTCGGTCGTAACAGCTTTCAGTCTGTGCAGTATGGAAGCCCATTTCCGCCAACATGATGGGAAAATAATCCTGTACCAGTCATAATTAGGATCTTTCTCACAATAATGACTTGGTTCCTCAAAACAACGAATTATGATGTCAAAAAAATAAGAAACGTTCACAAAATATTGAGAAATGTTCTTAGAATTTACTTGGTAAATATTAAAAAATACCCATTTTGAGATACTATTATATTATTTAGAGATGCACAGTCATTATTTTGAGATTTCTCATTCTTTTGAGATGTAAAGTTATAATTTTGAGATACCGAGTCATTATTTTGAGATGCCAAGTCATTATTTGGATATACTTTGTCATTATTTTGAAATGCTGTGTCATTATTTTGAAATGTTGTGTCATTATTTTGAGATGCCATGTCATTATTTTGAGATGCCATGTCATTATTTTGAGATGCCGTGTCATTATTTTGAGATGCCATGTCATTATTTTGAGATCTCAGTATTTTGAGATGCCAAGTCAACACTGTGAGATGCCAAGTCATTATTTTCAGATACAAAGTTATTGTTTTAAGGAAACTAAGTCATTATTTTTAGGAAGTCATGGTTATTTTTTTGTTATTTTTAGTCATTATTTTGAGAATGTTTCTCCTTATTTTGAGATACCAATTCATATTGAGTTTCTCATTATAATGACTTGCAGGATATTTTTTTTTCATCACATTGGTGGAAATGGGCTTCCATAGAACACCGTGCACATTAACCCAGTTGGGGGACACAAAGTATTCTTGTCACCTTCCTCTGCTTTACTGCCTATTTGAAAGGGCCCAGCTGCAACTCCATTTTTGTAATAAAATGAATCAGACACTTAATCTGTAATCTGTTGTACTACTGGTTTAAAAAAAAAAAAAAATGTGTGTGTATATGAAAAGTATGACCACAGCTCTGTCTGGTTTTGGTAGACTTATGTCCCTCCACCAGGGATGCAAAGTTATCAATTTAGTTGCAAGTTCCTTTACACTCACTCTCTTTTCAGCCATCTGAAGGGAGCAGATATCTGTTCCATCTGCAGTCTCTTAATTGGAGAGATGATGATGATGATGATGATGATGATGATGATGATGATGATGATGTTAAGCCACAATTATGCTTGGCAGATCCACTGGTTACATTCTGTGCAACCAGCATCAGACTGTATTTTTATTTATTTATTTTTTTTAAGCCCCCGTGCTTAATAATTCTCCAGTTTATTCTGCACACTAACAGGCGTGGTGGAGACAGACACATTGAAATCAGTTCACACAGCTCTACGAAAAACTGATCACTTAAAACTTGTTACTCTGTGTAAAACTCCCTCAGGGCCGTTCTTTCTGATCCCACCCTCACCCTGTGCCCATGTGCGCCCGGCCACGAAATTTCCAAAAAGGCACATTCTCAACGCACTTGACAGGGTGCCCGCGGTTTCCTCTGCTGCGCACAGAGCAGCAGCTGCTAACCATCGACTTGTGGAGGTAAAGAGACTCTGTGCAGAGAAGGTAGTACAGCCGATGATTCAGACAGGATGGACATCTGAAACATGATGCATCATTAATAACATTGAGTAAAACACCACACAGTAAGTGGTCATCAGCTCGTACTTGACTAGAATGTATGTTTTTAAGAATTTTCTTTTCAGATTCAGCTGCAGCTGAGCTTGTTACTGATTTCATTTGGATCATATTGTTAGTCCATATTGTTTATTTCCACACAAGATTCCGATTTGTCAGCTGTTCATTGTAAACATTAATATGCACATGCTTAATTTGTGGAGCGCATGTATCCAGATGAGAAGTAGTTAAGTCTGTCAAAATCTGTTCTAAATTTTAGATTTTCTCTGTGTGAGAAAATGGCGGTGTGGTGTGAGTCTCACGATCAATGTGTGAGAGTTGGCAGCCCTGCCCTCTGCAGATATTTTGATATACGAGACAAATCTTATGCTGTTATCATATTTTATGCATGGATAATCGGCTATTTGGCTGAATAAACGAGACTGTAAATGTGCAGCATGTGTCGGGTGACTTGGTTATGACGTATCTGGTTTTGTTTTTTTTTCCCCTTCCTTTGGACCTTAGCTTTTTAGGTGTGATGATGATCTCAAGCATCGAATTAGACATGGTTGAAATGTATAGATGTCCGGCAATATTTAATTCTAAGTGTTACAAATTTCTGTTTTCCTCCAGCGTGAGTGTATCTCAGTGCACGTTGGACAGGCTGGTGTCCAGATTGGCAATGCATGCTGGGAGCTTTACTGCCTGGAACATGGGATCCAGCCGGACGGACAGATGCCCAGTGACAAGACCATTGGTGGAGGAGATGATTCCTTCACCACCTTCTTCAGTGAGACCGGAGCTGGAAAACACAGCCCGAGGGCTGTTTTTGTCGACCTGGAGCCCACCGTCATCGGTAAACTCATTAAAAATAATATAGATGCCATAGTTGGGTTTTTCATTAAAGGGTAACTTTTTTTATTTTAATTTATTTCAACCTGCAGTATGTTGTTGCGTCTAAGTGATTGATGGGAACAACAGTCTTTTACCTTGGTCCAGTATTAAGCATGATTGCTGCGAAAGAAGCTACAATGTACGTTAATGGGCAATTGCGCACCTTCAATTTATGTCCACAAAAGGCTATTTTTACCACTGACAAGCCCAGATTAAGTGTCTGACAACCTTATGGAAAGGATCCCTACAAAGAGACCTTTCTGTTAAAAAAATTAAGGTTTTTTTTTTAACAAAAAACAAAACAACATTGCACCATGCTATCACTAAACCCATCACACTTGATGTAAATAAATAGTACAGTAATTATCGTAAAATACACTTCATTCAAGGATAAAATAACTTGAAAGTCATTTTGGTCTTTCTACTTTTACAACTACTGATTTACATGGGGAAATATGCTGGCTCTTTACACGCTTTGTTTATTTAAATGTGGTTTGGTGGGTTTGGCGACTCTGAGCTGTTTCTGATCCAGAGAGGACTCTAATGGTCTCTCTGTAGGGATCCTTTCCATAATTGTCCGACACTAATACAATCTAAGCCTGTCGGTGACAAAATCAGCTCTTTTAGTGGACAGAAATGGACAATGCACATTGCCCTATATGGTTACATTGCACTCAGATTCACGGCTCCCTGCAACAGCGTTCCCACTCAATACTGGACCGATTTCAAAGATTGTTCTTTCTATCAGTTACTTACACACAAAAACATAGGAAAATAGGGTCCAAGTTAAAAATAAAGTTACATCAAACAAAGTAATTGCTGATCAAATTGGTCTCTTCAGATGAGGTGCGCACTGGGACCTACCGCCAGCTGTTCCACCCTGAGCAGCTGATCACCGGCAAGGAGGATGCTGCCAACAACTACGCCCGTGGACACTACACCATCGGCAAAGAGATCATGACCTGGTGCTGGACCGGATTCGTAAACTGGTGGGTAACTTGATGTCAGGAGGGATCCATTCATACTTTTTAATTAAATGACATAACTGTATCTCACTGTGTCTCCCCCTCTGTCCTCAGGCCGACCAGTGCACCGGCCTTCAGGGCTTCCTGGTCTTCCACAGCTTCGGAGGTGGCACCGGCTCTGGTTTCACCTCCCTGCTGATGGAGCGTCTGTCTGTCGACTACGGCAAGAAGTCCAAGCTGGAGTTCTCCGTCTACCCAGCTCCCCAGGTCTCCACTGCTGTGGTGGAGCCATACAATGCAATCTTAACCACCCACACCACCCTGGAGCACTCTGACTGTTCTTTTATGGTGGACAACGAGGCCATCTACGATATCTGCCGTAGGAACCTCGATATCGAGCGTCCTTCTTACACAAACCTGAACAGGTTGATCAGTCAGATTGTGTCCTCCGTCACTGCCTCCCTTCGTTTTGATGGAGCCCTCAATGTTGATCTGACAGAGTTCCAGACCAACTTGGTGCCATATCCCCGTATCCACTTCCCTCTGGCCACCTATGCCCCTGTCATCTCTGCTGAGAAGGCTTACCATGAGCAGATAACGGTGGCAGAAATCACAACTGCCTGCTTTGAACCAGCAAATCAATTTGTGAAATGTGACCCTCGCCACGGCAAATACATGGCTTGCTGCCTTTTGTATCGTGGTGATGTGGTACCCAAAGATGTGAATGCTGCCATTGCCACCATTAAAACCAAGCGCTCCATCCAGTTTGTGGACTGGTGCCCCACTGGTTTCAAGGTGGGCATCAACTACCAGCCGCCCACTGTAGTTCCTGGTGGAGACCTGGCCAAGGTCCAGAGGGCTGTGTGCATGCTGAGCAACACCACTGCTATTGCAGAGGCCTGGGCTCGGCTTGACCACAAGTTTGATCTGATGTACGCTAAGAGGGCCTTTGTTCACTGGTATGTGGGGGAGGGGATGGAGGAGGGAGAGTTCTCTGAGGCCAGAGAGGACATGGCAGCTCTGGAGAAGGATTATGAGGAGGTTGGCGTCGACTCTATTGAGGGTGAGGGAGAGGAGGATGGAGAGGAATATTAAAAGGTGCTGGTCAAAACAGGAAACAATTGATTTCATTCCTCAAATACGTTCCAAAAAATGTTTTGACTATTCATTTCCAGTTTGGCTGTTCAAAATAAATCTCAAGATGTGAAGTTAATGTGATAGGAAAGGCCAGAGAGGACATAGGCAGGTTGTTGGTTTTGGAGTTCATTCGAGGGTGAGGAAGAATATTATTGAAAGATACAAAGCACTAGTTAAATAGGAAATGATTGCTTCAAATTAAATGCATTCCACTGAAATTGTCATTCCAAAAAAAATGTTGTTTTGAAATAAATTTCCTGTAACATGAAGTTGTCTGTTGTGGTGTTTTTGTTTTTTTGGCGGGTGTAAGACTTAAAACTGTTTTTGCGTGTACTGATAAGGTAGTTAGTTTGGCAAATTGCTGAACCAATGAACAACGTCAAGTTGGGCAGGATACATGCAGTATTTACATTCTACTTTCAAATCTTGTAATTTAAAACCAAAGTCTTAGTTGGTAACAAGAGGTGGATGTATTGTTTTATCCTTGGGTTTTCCTCATTTACCCTCAAATCGGTCACCAGTGTGTATCAGTATGTCTACATGCACACCAAAATTCCACTAACTAAATATAATATTCCGAATTTGATACAGGTGAACCGCATATTCCGGATGGATATTCCGAAGAAGGCCTTTTTCCAAATATAGCATTTTCCGATTAAGACGTGGGATATTCTGGTTTTAGAGGCATTCTTTGGACATGTATACAGCGCATTTTTTCTCAATCCGGATACCTGTATGTCAGCCACCTTATCTGAGCTTAAAATGACAGCAACAACCGCTAAAAACACCACTACCTTGCCATCCTCTCCACCCGACTGACAGTCACACTTTTGCGGCTTAAAATGACATCAACAACCACTCAAAAACACTGCAAACTCACTGCCCACTCTTCTCGACTTACAGCCACCCTTTCTTAGCTTAAATTGAATCACCGTTGGTCGGCTACGGCCGTTGATAAGCTACACGGTTGTTTTGCCAAAGTTAAATTGCATGTTTCCATTATTAGGATGTTAAACGTGTGGTTTCTGTCATGGTGGTTGTCACTCCCCGATGTTAAAGCGAGTACAGATTTGTGCCGCGCATTCGTCACTTTGCAACGAATGAAGATGTGAGTTGCGCATGCGCTTTGCGACAAGTAGTATACAAAATGCTAATGAAAGACTATTGTAATGTCAATACTGTAAAAAATAGACCTTAAAGAAGTTGGTTCACTGCTGGCTACAAGCTAGCAATCAAACACAACAGAGGCTGTCAGTTGAATGGCGTTTTGAGCTAACGTTAGCAATCAAACAATCATAGTTAGCTACAACGTTTTTGAAATGACTGCTAGCTTAGCTACAAGCTAGCTATCAAACACAACAAAGGCTGTCATTGTTTGTAATAAAAGCTTATTATTTCATGGATTTCACAAATTTCAGTATGACACGTTATGCCGTGCTGTGCTAGTCATGGATTGTCCATAACAAACACCATGTTCGAACATAGGGATGCTCATAAGTGTAAGTGGTACCAGAGCACCCTAAGCCAAAGGTCAATGATCGATTTTATAATCGTTTCATCTGATCTGAGGCCGTATGTTTTGGACACTCGGGTGAAGAGAGGGGCAGAGCTGTCAACTGATCACCATCTGGTGGTGAGTTGGGTCAGGGGGTGGGGGAAGACTCTGGACAGACCTGGTATGCCCAAACGGGTAGTGCGGGTAAATTGGGAACGTCTGGAGGAGGCCCCTGTCCGACGGACTTTCAACTCACACCTCCGGTGTAGCTTTTCGGGTATCCCTGTGGAGGCTGGGGGCAAAGCGGCAAAGCCCCAGGGATTGATGAGATCCGTCCAGAAATGCTGAAAGCGCTGGGTGTGGAGGGGATGTCTTGGTTGACACGCCTCTTCAACATTGCGTGGAAGTCTGGGACGGTGCCTAAGGAGTGGCAGACCGGGGTGGTGGTTCCCCTCTTCAAAAAGGGGGACCAGAGGGTGTGTGCCAATTACAGGGGTATCACACTTCTCAGCCTCCCTGGTAAAGTCTACTCAAAGGTGCTGGAAAGGAGGGTTCGGCCGATAGTCGAACCTCGGATTGAAGAGGAACAATGCGGATTCCGTCCTGGCCGTGGAACAACGGATCAGATCTTTACTCTCGCAAGGATCTTGGGGGTCCTGGGAGTATGCCCAACCAGTCTACATGTGTTTTGTGGATCTGGAGAAGGCGTATGACCGGGTCCCCGGGAGAAATTGTGGGAGGTGCTGCGGGAGTATGGGGTGAGGGGGTCCCTTCTCAGGGCCATCCAATCTCTGTATGACCAAAGCGAGAGCTGTGTCCGGGTTCTCGGCAGTAAGTCGGACTCGTTCCAGGTGAGGGTTGGCCTCCGCCAGGGCTGCGCTTTGTCACCAATCCTTTTTGTAATATTTATGGACAGGATATCGAGGCGTAGTCGGGGCGGCGGGGAGGGGTTGCAGTTCGGTGGGCTCGGGATCTCATCGCTGCTTTTTGCAGATGATGTGGTCCTGATGGCGTCATCGGTCTGTGACCTTCAGCACTCACTGGATCGGTTCGCAGCCGAGTGTGAAGCGGCTGGGATGAGGATCAGCACCTCTAAATCTGAGGCCATGGTTCTCAGCAGGAAACCGATGGAGTGCTTTCTTCAGGTAGGGAGTGAGTCCTTACCCCAAGTGAAGGAGTTTAAGTACCTTGGGGTCTTGTTCGCGAGTGAGGGGACCATGGAGCGTGAGATTGGTCGGAGAATCGGAGCAGCCGGTGCGGTATTGCATTGCGTTTATCGCACCGTTGTGACGAAAAGAGAGCTGAGCCAGAAGGCAAAGCTCTCGATCTACCGGGCAATTTTCGTTCCTACCCTCACCTATGGTCATGAAGGCTGGGTCATGACCGAAAGAACGAGATCCAGGGTACAGGCGGCCGAAATGGGTTTCCTCAGGAGGGTGGCTGGCGTCTCCCTTAGAGATAGGGTGAGAAGCTCACTCATCCGAGAGGAGCTCGGAGTAGAGCCGCTGCTCCTTCGCGTCGAAAGGAGCCAGTTGAGGTGGTTCGGGCATCTGGTAAGGATGCCTCCTGGGCGCCTCCCTAGGGAGGTGTTCCAGGCACGTCCAGCTGGGAGGAGGCCTCGGGGAAGACCCAGGACTAGGTGGAGAGATTATATCTCCACCTGGCCTGGGAACGCCTCGGGATCCCCCAGTCGGAGCTGGTTGATGTGGCTCGGGAAAGGGAAGTTTGGGGTCCCCTACTGGAGCTGCTGCCCCCCGCAACCCGATACCGGATAAGCGGATGAAGATGGATGGAAGATGGATGGACGTTATGCCGTAAACCATTTAAATCTGAGCATGCGCAACTCAAATTTGCACTCGACCTCCGGTAACGTTAGCAGTTATCCCGTGTTAGCATGGTGGCGTTAGCCAGGACCAGTCAGGGTCACTCCACCTTCTGCGTCTCAATAGTTTTATTGCAAGTAAATAACTCAAGTACTCCATATAATTCAATGTAAGAACTTATTTAATTTACTCTTATTTAGAGTAGAGGACAGATGCTGATGTGTCCTGAGATGGTGTGATGACCTAATAGTGCAGGTGGACATTTAAAAGTTCTGTTCTCATCCTTTGAAGAAAACAAGGGTTACTTTGAAGCATTTTGAGTGGCAGGCGCACTAGTGCATCAAATCACAGCAACCTTAAATGATAAAGAATTTGGTGTCTTGATCGGACACTTAACCCTTGTGTTGTCTTCCTGTTAACCATGAACTTCCAGGTCAAAATTGAAAATGATAATTTTGTTGTGCTTTTCCAATGTTTTTGTCACTTTTTCCAGCTTTTGGCATTTTTTTTTTTAAAAACCTGAGCTGGTTTTAATAGGTTTACACTTATTCTTGGAATTCATGGTCAACAAACCTCATTTAAAACAAATTATACATACGTTTTTAGTTAAAAAGGAAGAAATTATGAATTATTTTGACTAATAGTTAAGATCAGAGGATGTTGAGTGGATCACAGATGGGTACAGTGAGGAAAATAAGTATTTGAACACCCTGCTATTTTGCAAGTTCTCCCACTTAGAAATCATGGAGGGGTCTGAAATTGTCATCGTAGGTGCATGTCCACTGTGAGAGACATAATCTAAAAAATAAAATCCAGAAATCACAATGTATGATTTTTTAACTATTTATTTGTATGATACAGCTGCAAATAAGTATTTGAACACCTGAGAAAATCAATGTTAATATTTGGTACAGTAGCCTTTGTTTGCAGTTCCAGAGGTCAAACGTTTCCTGTAGTTTTTCACCAGGTTTGACACACTGCAGAAGGGATTTTGGCCCACTCCTCCACACAGATCTTCTCTAGATCAGTCAGGTTTCTGGGCTGTCGCTGAGAAACACGGAGTTTGAGCTCCCTCCAAAGATTTTCTATTGGGTTTAGGTCTGGAGACCGGCTAGGCCACGCCAGAACCTTGATATGCTTCTTCCAGAGCCACTCCTTGGTTCTCCTGGCTGTGTGCTTCGGGTCATTGTCATGTTGGAAGACCCAGCCTCGACCCATCTTCAATGCTCTAACTGAGGGAAGGAGGTTGTTCCCCAAAATCTCACAATACATGGCCCCGGTCCTCCTCTCCTTAATACAGTGCACCCGCCCTGTCCCATGTGCAGAAAAACACCCCCAAAGCATGATGCTACCCCCCCCCCATGCTTCACAGTAGGGATGGTGTTCTTGGGATGGTACTCATCATTCTTCTTCCTCCAAACACGGTTAGTGGAATTATGACCAAAAAGTTCTATTTTGGTCTCATCTGACCACATGACTTTCTCCCATGACTCCTCTGGATCATCCAAATGGTCATTGGCAAACTTAAGACGGGCCTTGACATGTGCTGGTTTAAGCAGGGGAACCTTCCGTGCCATGCAGGATTTCAAACCACGACGTCTTAGTGTATTACCAACAGTAACCTTGGAAACGGTGGTCCCAGCTCTTTTCAGGTCATTGACCAGCTCCTCCCGTGTAGTTCTGGGCTGATTTCTCATCTTTCTTAGGATCATTGAGACCCCACGAGGTGAGATCTTGCATGGAGCCCCAGTCCAAGGGAGATGGACAGTCATGTTTAGCTTCTTCCATTTTCTAATGATTGCTCCAACAGTGGACCTTTTTTCACCAAGTTGCTTGGCAATTTCCCCGTAGCCCTTTCCAGCCTTGTGGAGGTGTACAAATTTGTCTCTAGTGTCTTTGGACAGCTCTTTGGTCTTGGCCATGTTAGTAGTTGGATTCTTACTGATTGTATGGGGTGGACAGGTGTCTTTATGCAGCTAACGACCTCAAACAAGTACATCTAATTAATTTAGAATAATAAATGGAGTGGAGGTGGACATTTTGAAGGCAGACTAACAGGTCTTTGAGGGTCAGAATTCTAGCTGATAGACAGGTGTTCAAATACTTATTTGCAGCTGTATCATACAAAGAAATAGTTAAAAAATCATACATTGTGATTTCTGGATTTTTTTTTAGATTATGTCTCTCACAGTGGACATGCACCTACGATGACAATTTTAGACCCCTCCATGATTTCTAAGTGGGAGAACTTGCAAAATAGCAGGGTGTTCAAATACTTATTTTCCTCACTGTATATGTCAAAGTTTAGTCAGAATACTGTTTTGAAACCATTAAAAAAAATAATTCTAATGCTATAAGATTAAATAAAACACCCAAAAATTTCAGTGAAAGTAATCAATAATTTTACCTGAAGAATGTTGTATGGAATCATCCATGTTATTTGTGGGCAATTTGTTTGAAAGAAATCCATATTTCTGATAGAAAACACTTTGAAACGGGTCAATTAGACCCAAGGACAACACAAGGGTTAAAGCTGCCGTTATCGTTGAAATGAAGAAACATGATCTAATAGTTCCCACATGACAGATTATTCACTGGGTTAAGGATAAATTTAAGAGTTCTGTAGCAATAATATTCACAAATAATGTTAAATTCTGAACTTGTTAACGGCTTGTAGCTGGAGTTAAACACAACATGCGTGCGTCATTGTAGTTTTATATCAACTACAGAGCCTCATTTACTAAATACGTCGAAGATCATGATTGGTAGAAAACACCGACTCTATAGAGGAAAAGCCATAATTCAAAATGCAAACTACAAAACTAACACTCATCCAAAAGATTTAAAAGTAGAATTTAAACACTGATACCGTATGTATTCTGCAAAACTTGACACATAATGTTTATTGGTATACAGCCATTTGTGATCTTATGTCCTGTCAACTAAGGTTATTTTTCATTCTTAAACCAAACCTTTTTTTTTTTTTTATTAAAAACACAACGCAGACAACTTCATGTTTGAGGAGATTTATTTAGAACAGAGCCAAACAGATTTTTTTTTTAAAATTGCTTAGTCTGAACAGCCAAACTCATAGACAAACATTTTTTTGGAATGCCTTTTCCTGTTCAACCGGAGTATTTTTAATACTCCTCTTCCTCACCCTTGAATAAGTAAACTCCAACATGCTGATGTCCCCTCTAGCCCTACAGGAGTTTTATTCTGAACAGCCAAACTGGTAATTAATGGGCAGACATGGAATGTATTTGAGGAATTAAATCAATGGTTTTCCTGTTTGACCAGCACCTTTAATATTCCTCTCCTTCATCCTCTCCCTCACCCTCAATAGAGTCGACGCCAACCTCCTCATAATCCTTCTCCAGAGCTGCCATGTCCTCTCTGGCCTCAGAGAACTCTCCCTCCTCCATCCCCTCCCCCACATACCAGTGAACAAAGGCCCTCTTAGCGTACATCAGATCAAACTTGTGGTCAAGCCGAGCCCAGGCCTCTGCAATAGCAGTGGTGTTGCTCAGCATGCACACAGCCCTCTGGACCTTGGCCAGGTCTCCACCAGGAACTACAGTGGGCGGCTGGTAGTTGATGCCCACCTTGAAACCAGTGGGGCACCAGTCCACAAACTGGATGGAGCGCTTGGTTTTAATGGTGGCAATGGCAGCATTCACATCTTTGGGCACCACATCACCACGGAACAGAAGGCAACAAGCCATGTATTTTCCGTGGCGAGGGTCACATTTTACCATCTGATTGGCTGGTTCAAAGCAGGCGTTGGTGATTTCTGACACCGAGAGCTGCTCATGGTAAGCCTTCTCAGCAGAGATAACAGGGGCATAGGTGGCCAGAGGGAAGTGGATACGGGGATATGGCACCAAGTTGGTCTGGAACTCTGTCAGATCAACATTGAGTGCACCATCAAAACGAAGGGAGGCAGTGATGGAGGACACAATCTGACCAATTAGCCTGTTCAGGTTAGTGTAAGAAGGACGCTCAATATCGAGGTTCCTACGGCAGATATCGTAGATGGCCTCATTGTCCACCATGAAGGCACAGTCAGAGTGCTCCAGGGTGGTGTGGGTGGTCAGGATGGAGTTGTATGGCTCCACCACAGCAGTGGAGACCTGGGGAGCTGGGTAGATGGAGAACTCCAACTTGGACTTCTTGCCGTAGTCGACAGATAGACTCCATCAGCAGGGAGGTGAAACCAGAGCCGGTGCCACCTCCGAAACTGTGGAAGACCAGGAAGCCCTGAAGGCCGGTGCACTGGTCGGCCTGAGGAGAGTGAGTGAGACACAGTGAGATACAGTTATGTCATTTAATTAAAAAAACAGATGAACAGATCCCTCCTGATATCAAGTTACCCACCAGTTTACGGATCCGGTCCAGCACCAGGTCGATGATCTCTTTGCCGATGGTGTAGTGTCCACGGGCGTAGTTGTTGGCAGCATCCTCCTTGCCGGTGATCAGCTGCTCAGGGTGGAACAGCTGGCGGTAGGTCCCAGTGCGCACCTCATCTGAAGAGACACAAAAATCATTGAATCAGTTTTTACAATTTTCATTCATTCACACACATATATATATACACACACACATACATACATACATACATACATATATATATATATATATATATATATATATATATATATATATGACTAATTTAATGTTCAGCCAGAGGTGATGACGCTTACCGATGACGGTGGGCTCCAGGTCGACAAAAACAGCTCTGGGGACGTGTTTTCCAGCCCCGGTCTCACTGAAGAAGGTGTTGAAGGAATCATCTCCTCCACCGATGGTCTTGTCACTGGGCATCTGTCCGTCCGGCTGGATCCCATGTTCCAGACAGTAAAGCTCCCAGCATGCATTGCCAATCTGGACACCAGCCTGACCGACGTGCACCGAGATACACTCACGCTGTGGAAAGAAAAGAATTGAAGATTAATACCTCTATGCATTATTTTAGAAGTTTTACACTGGAAAAAAACACAAATTGTATTTTAACGCTGAAAAAGGAGTACCTTTCACTTTTATCTTTATACAGTGTTTAAATGGTGGCTTGAGGCTCAGAGAGTGGTTGCCCCATAACCTTCTCCAGCCACATGTCAAAGTGCCCCTGAGCAAGACACTGAACCTGCAGTTGCTGTATAAATACCTGTCCATTGCTCTTAACCCTTGTGTTGTCTTCCCATGAACCATGGAAAAAAAAAAAAAAAGTTTCACTCCCCCCCCAACATTATTGCTTTTCCCCACATTTGTCACTTTTTCAATGTTGTGGTGCTATAATTGGTGTCCCCCCCCCCCCCCCCAAAGTTTTAATATTTTTAATGTTGACATTTTCAGCGCTTAATTAGATGGCCCATTTTTTGGGACAAAATAAATAAAAATAACTGAAAACAGGTCAAATTTGACCCAAGGACAACATGAGGGTTAATGGGTTAAGAATGCAGAAATACAATTTCATTATATTATGTATGTGACTAAGGAAAAAAAAAGAAAAATATATAAATTAAAATCTAATAGGCTCTGTAAGTACATGTATACAGTTGTTCAATGTTAATTGCAATCATAGATATCTTGATATTTGATTAATATTTTAATTTAATTAATTAATTAATTAATTAATTAATTAATGGCGGTCTGGGTAACTAAATGCTGGACTAGTCTCAGACAGAGCTCAAACTAAGCAGACTCAACTTTTTACTGGAACGCCGTTGCCATGAGACAAGCCCATCTCTCTGGCAACACATGACGTTTCATGGAATTTGTGTGAAAAGCTAATAAATAAATGTTAAAAAAGTTAATAAATGTATAACAGTTAGCCGCATTGTTTTTCTTCCTCCTGATAGGATGGCGAAGGCATGACCCGCCCTAATCTCCCTCGGATTGGCTTGTGCTTGTTCTATTCGTTAGTTGGGTGTGGTTAGGTTCAGGCAAGATGAATGGGATTGGTTAGTGTAACGAAGGGAATACCAGAGTAAGCCAATCAGAGGCAGAGTAAGACTGAGAAGGGCGGGACATAGCTTCACCATCCACAAAAAAAAAACCATTCGCCCGAAATTTCCAGAAAAGGGTTCATTCTAGGCAGAGAGAATGAAAAATAATATCCAGTTATAACAGATTATTAAACTCCATTTTAACCCGCACCGGCGCAGCAGCTATCAAGGGGACCAGCAGTGTCTACTAATTACAAAAAAATTAAATTTTTAATGTCTTGAGATGCTGACAGTGCACTTCATCCATTTTATCAACAGACACGCTTCCACTGGGTGTGGGGCGTCTGCAGACGAGCAACTCCCTGTCGGTTAACTGAACTGCATTAGGAGTAGGCCTAGTGCTGCTGACCGGGGCTAGACGGACCAACACACCGCAGAGAGTCGGAGCCTTCATCATTCATTCTGTCCACATTGCAATGTAATGAAACCCTCTTTTGTTCTAGTCAGCCAGCCACGTAACATTAGCTAGCTGTTCTCCATCCAAAGCACCGCCTGGACACCTCCCCACAACGACCCTCATAGATAATGTATTCAAAAACGACTAGTTTAAGAAAGCTACTTTAAACCTTTTATGATACATCAGGCTTATTCCCACTTTTCCGATATTGTTAACGCCCCCTCCCATCCTCCTCACATCTTTTAAACGACCTAAAATATGTCTATTTATACAGGTTTTGAATAGTTCTTACCATTTTGTTAAGTTGGAGTCGAGGTGGAGGATTGCAGCCCTGAGACAGGGAATCTTACAATTCGACAGTAAGGGGGTCGATGTAAGAGATAATGGCGATCATAGGGATGGAGCCCGGTATATATACAAGTGCAGCGCCGGCGCAGTGGGCTGCTGTGCTGCTATTGGTCAACAGCTCCAAGACCGCACCCGGGTCCAGCTCTTATTGTGAGGAAAATGCTGCTTTATTGTTGGCATGCTAGTACCACCAAGACCCAGTCTGACGTATAGCAAATAGTTTGTATGCACTTACACATTAAAAACACATAAATACATGCAAATTAACATATGTTATATATATATATTATATAACAGCTTGCAATAGAATACATGCAATAAGATACAATTTACTTATCAAAGTACAAAGGAGAATAAAATATGTCACATTGTTAACTATAGTCACAGTGATTGACTGCCAGTACAAAAATCTATCAGGCAATCTGCCTTCATTTCAAACTCATGGTTTCCTTCCACACTGCCAAATTATACAAATCTTACACAAAACTTGGCATGCTGGAGTAAGTGTGTTGTTATCCTCTGCCTAAAGACAGTGTCAAGAAATATGTATCTGCAGTTGATGCAAAATGTCATAGTTGAAGCCCTATTTCCAGGTATAAAAAGGCCAGACAACCTTTGCCTTTAGTTATATTTTGGCACATTTTTGCTCTCACCCTCTCTAGCTTCCTATGAGACCTGTTATACATCATGCAGTCAATCATTCCACACATTTAAAAACATGATGGCTGTGGATTTTATTCAACAATAGTAGCAGTTGGTTTTTAATTCCAGTATTCAGACTTTATTTTCAGTCTGTCACAGACAAAAGAGGTCAAACTGCCGTGTCAGAGATGAGACATGTAGGCCACAGAGATCCACAGACGCCCAACCCCCCCAGCCCTCCTCCCAAGATTTAACCGTTGCTAGGAAATGACTGTGGAGTTGCCTGGATACAGCCCAGTATCCACATAGACCGCCTTTATCTGAAGTCACGTGATCCAGCTTAAATGGCAGCATTAAAGTACTGCAGTGCAGCTGCCTCTGTGGGGGGATGTGAGGCGCCTTAGCCTCTTCTTTTCCAAAAAAATATGTCAGCCCGATGTCCTGTGTCTGTATGGAAATACACATCCTGTCACCTATAAGTGCATGTGTCCTCCTCTCATAAAACTGATGACAAAAAAAACAGATAAATTGTCATGAGGATAATAGGGTGTGGCCTCTGCAAACAGGAAATGCATGGCATCAATGTGGGTCGGCTCTTTTGTTCAAACACATCATATAAAACCTCATTCTTTCTACAGGCAGGAACATAACTGGGTGTGCATAGCAGCTCTGTTTGTGTTAAACTTTCATTGAGAGAGACCATAATTTGTTCTTCAGTGGAGCTAAAGGAAAGCAAACTAACACACAGTTAGCGGGCTTGGTTGTTAACAACAAAGGAAGCTCTATGACAACAGTTGTCCTAGAGGCCGAAATGACCCCTCCATGAATGTTAGGCAGCCTAAAATAACCCACTTTATCATGCAAGTCCAGAGAAGCTGATGTCGGTTTATTGTGGCTGCAGAAGGCTGTATGCAGCCACAATCACAGTAAATGAGATAATTTCTTCCTCTTTTTTGGTGAATCATTTTTCAACACCATCAAATCAAAACATATACGATTTACCCATCTTATATTGTCTTAACCACTGTGTTTTTTCCCCGTATTTCTGATATCTGATGGTTTTGTCACTTCTGAGATTTTTCAGGCATTGAGCCAGCTAATCAGATTTATTCATTGTGAAATAATGAGTCATTTTAAATCTTTAAAAAGAGCTATGCCAAAAGATTGCTGTTCAATTATGTCTCAGCTTTATTCATTAATTGCCTTATTTGCTATCACATGATACAATACTTTCTGATCAACTGTCACATCTAGATTCGTTAATAAATGGCTTAATGGATTATCTATTATTAGGCTATGTTGTACTATATTTTGACTGGTTTACAGAACTAAAACATGTACAGTAACCCACCCAGCTCTGCAACATGACACCAGTCAAACAAAATATATCACGATCAAAATCTTTGCTTATTAATCTATTTAAATCTAACACAGCCTTCCTCTTTTAAAAGATGGCCCAGTTTAGATAACTACACCTGCATTAAAGTTTCTGCTGTGGCAGATTTAAAATATGCTCTGTCACTTTGTCGGGTATCATATTTTGTTTTTGCAGGATACAGTGCGGTCAGTTTCGTGAAGGACCACTCCCATCTCCCCAGCATTCCCATCCTCTCTCTCTCCTCTGGGTGTGCAGCTGCTCAGACCCTCCCCGCTCTCACAGCTGCTCAGGAGGAGGAGGGGTGCAGAATGTTCTTCAATAAGCCTTGGCTGCTTCCTCTTCTTCTCTTTCATCCCCTGCCGTCCCTATTGAGTATAGCAGCCACAAAAAGCTGGTTGTAAATTATGCATCCTCACTTCCCTGCTAAATAAATGATAACTCCCACATTATGGTGGTTGCTCTGGCAAAAGCAACATTTGGAGTTCATACTGCATTAAGGATTTTGCGGTAGACTCGCTGATTATGAAATAGAAGCAAGGGCAAGCTTCTTTTCAAATAGCTTTCATTCCCTGCATGATGAAGGCAGCTTAATGGCATGGGTTTTTTACTGCAGGAGTCACACTGTGAACAAGCACCTTTTGAAGGGCTTTAGTGCAACCATTATGTCACATAAACTGCTATTTCAGTTCCACAAACAGGAAAGCAGAGGAAACACACCCCAACGTCAGTCCAGCTGGATGGAGAGACAGGCTGACATGCAGACACGTGATCGGCCCACTGAATGACGTCATTGCAGAAAAGCTGGGGCAAAAGGGAGGGGAGCTTGAGAGCTGGCAGGCTCGAGGGATAGCTACCATGGCCGGCTTCCGCATCAACATGAATGCCCCGCTGATACAACCTCGAGTGGGATGGAAGCATCTTGTGCAGCAGAAGCATTCAGCCATTTTGGGTTGTATCGATCAAGTGCAGTAAAAAGAAAAGGCATATTTTTACGCAGAATTTACTTATAAGCACCAGGATATATATATCTGTAGGCTTAGCCTTGTAGGCTATTGATTTGTAGTTTGCCACACCCACATAATAGATGTAGTCTTCGCTCATTCCCTGCATGCATAATTTGCATTGTTTGAACTACCCCTTTATTCAATAAGCATGGCCTTTAATTTCTGAACCCAAGGCTTTAAGCAAAAAATGTCCAAGGTGCCATTACATATTCAGTGTTTTCCCTTGGTTTGTGAAAGTCGGTTTAGGGATAATCTCTAAAGAAAATGTTAAGTTTTTCAATACAGAAAATACATTATCCCATCATATTGGGCCATTATTATTACTATGTCCGTGTCCAAACAGTTGAGAAAAAGCTTGACCAGATAATGAATAAATAACACTCTTTTTTTTTTTGATGCTCACATTGACTTTACATTGATTCAGTGGTGCACCCATAAGCCTTCAAATGTAGGGAACCCCTGAGATTTCTATTCTTTATCCATCAAAAATACAATGCCTACCCTGTCCCCAGTATTGCAGTGCACTTTAAGAGCAGGTTTTAGAATAATACATTTGAATGCAAAATACAGAACAGCTCGTTTTATACATTATTACCAAATGGTAGGCTAGGCCTGGGAAAGGCTTTTTTTTCTCCCACCGTGTATAAATGTGCTAGCACCGCCCCCCCCGGTCAGCAGTTGTTGCATCGACCCCGTTGGGTACAACACGCGACGCAAAGCACACCGTTTTTAAAACTCCTCTTTCTTCACATTGTCTCCTTCTCCTCTTCCTCTTTGAGCCACAAACGAAAACAATGGTAAGTGTATCTTTCCTCGGCTGTCTGTCTGAAGCAGTTTGAGTTAGAGATTAAGGTCCTGCAGCGTCTGCTTTATTACAACGTTACACAATGGCGCAGTTAACGGATTACTCTCCAATTTAATCAAGCCATAATCCATCATCTCTAAATATGTTTGGGTATGAAGGTGAACAGCAGGCCTATAATGTTGCTGTTGATTGACAAAGAGTCATTGTGTAACGTTATAGATGAGAACAATGCACCGACGGTCTCCATTCAGGCTTTAGTAACAGGCACTCAGGTGGATAACTGTGTCCGTCTTTAGAAAGCAGCAGCATTAATTGCCTTTATATACATACATATTTTTTAAATATTTGTCAAATTGAACGTGTGCATGTAAATCGGACACCTTGCATATGCCCTCCCTCTGTTTGAAGACAGGGAGGGGCCGATTGGGTGGGGAAGGATGGACACATTACATTTGAGCTATCATTTTTAATTCATGCAGCAGCAAATATCCTATTTTTAACCTCATCAATAATTAAAAAAACAAAAAACAAAGCTAGTGTTTCAAGCATGACTTGAAATATGAAGGGTCAATTTAAATACAGAATTACTCTTTTGATTTAATCCAAACTGCTATTTTAATTCGGATCATATTCAGGTATAATATAAAATGACTTGTGCTTGGGCAAATGGTTTTCTCCGAGCATTAAAGCTGTGATTGATTGTGCATCCTCAAGGCGAGAGCAAGTGGTCGATTCCAGAATGATAATGTGCACGGGCCAATGCATTTGCATTTGTGCTTGAGCTTGCAAAAGAGGGAGCGGGTGAGAAAAAAAGGACAAGAGAAAAGCACAAGAGACAAAAAAGACAAGTGCCCTGCCTCGGAGGGGGCTGCTGTCAGGCATTTAATGTCCCCTGCAGATTGTGGTGCAGGGAGGTGCCTCCTGCTGCACTGCCTGTTCATTAGATGCCACAATCATTGTTGTAGATTTCATGTAAAAGCCAGCATCGTCAGCCTAAATGGAACGTGCAATTAAAACTAAATGCATGCACATGACATCTTCTTTTCTTTCTACAGCGTGAGTGCATCTCCATCCACGTTGGTCAGGCTGGTGTCCAGATCGGCAATGCATGCTGGGAGCTTTACTGCTTGGAACATGGGATCCAGCCGGACGGGCAGATGCCCAGTGACAAGACTCTCGGAGGAGGAGATGATTCCTTCAACACCTTCTTCAGTGAGACCGAGCTGGAAAACACGTCCCCAGAGCTGTTTTTTGTCGACCTGGAGCCCACCGTCATCGGTAAACTCCAATTAAATATAGATGCCATAGTTAGTTTTTGACATTTTTTTTAAAGTCAAACCATCGAGTCATTTCTCATCGAATCGGTCTCTTCAGATGAGGTGCGCACTGGGACCTACCGCCAGCTGTTCCACCCTGAGCAGCTGATCACCGGCAAGGAGGATGCTGCCAACAACTACGCCCGTGGACACTACACCATCGGCAAAGAGATCATCGACCTGGTGCTGGACCGGATCCGTAAACTGGTGGGTAACTTGATGTCAGATTCATACTTTTTTAATTAAATGACATAACTGTATCTCACCGTCTCTCCCTCTCTGTCCTCAGGCTGACCAGTGCACCGGCCTTCAGGGCTTCCTGGTCTTCCACAGTTTCGGAGGTGGCACCGGCTCTGGTTTCACCTCCCTGCTGATGGAGCGTCTGTCTGTCGACTACGGCAAGAAGTCCAAGTTGGAGTTCTCCATCTACCCAGCTCCCCAGGTCTCCACTGCTGTGGTGGAGCCCTATAACTCCATCCTAACCACCCACACCACCCTGGAGCACTCTGACTGTGCCTTCATGGTGGACAACGAGGCCATCTACGATATCTGCCGTAGGAACCTCGATATCGAGCGTCCTTCTTACACAAACCTCAACAGGTTGATCAGTCAGATTGTGTCCTCCATCACTGCCTCCCTTCGTTTTGATGGAGCCCTCAATGTTGATCTGACAGAGTTCCAGACCAACTTGGTGCCATATCCTCGTATCCACTTCCCTCTGGCCACCTATGCCCCTGTTATCTCTGCTGAGAAGGCTTACCATGAGCAGCTCTCGGTGTCAGAAATTACCAACGCCTGCTTTGAACCAGCCAATCAGATGGTAAAATGTGACCCTCGCCACGGCAAATACATGGCTTGCTGCCTTCTGTTCCGTGGTGATGTGGTGCCCAAAGATGTGAATGCTGCCATTGCCACCATTAAAACCAAGCGCACAATCCAGTTTGTGGACTGGTGCCCCACTGGTTTCAAGGTGGGCATCAACTACCAGCCACCCACTGTAGTTCCTGGTGGAGACCTGGCCAAGGTCCAGAGGGCTGTGTGCATGCTGAGCAACACCACTGCTATTGCAGAGGCCTGGGCTCGGCTTGACCACAAGTTTGATCTGATGTACGCTAAGAGGGCCTTTGTTCACTGGTATGTGGGGGGAGGGGATGGAGGAGGGAGAGTTCTCTGAGGCCAGAGAGGACATGGCAGCTCTGGAGAAGGATTATGAGGAGGTTGGAGTCGACTCTATTGAGGGTGAGGGAGAGGAGGAAGGAGAGGAATATTAAAAGGGGGTAAAAAAGGCGATAGTCAAACAAGAAATTGATTGTAATGTGTTCTTGGCTGCATTCCAAACTAATTATTGTCGATTACTAGTTTGACTATGTTCCAAATAAAATACCTGTGACATGTGAATGTGTTTGTCTTTTATAGATTCAACCTAAATATGAGTGTCCTGCAAAATGTTGAAATTCTTAAAATTGAGCTGTCACATGTAATAAAGTTGTAGACTCGTAACACCAATCATTTACATCTTTTCTCATAAACGTATGCAGCATTTATGCAGGAAGAAAATTACATACTACATTTAACATATTACAGTTTGTAGTTAAAAAGCTGATATAATTTGACTTTTTTTTTCATTTGGGATCCCTGACTTATGCCTGACCACATTACATTTTAATGTCTCATCTGAATTCTGAAGCTGTATTCCTTATGCATGGCTCAGAAACACATTTTTTGTGAGGATTATTTTGCACAAAATGCATGAATTTATAAACCATAGATAGATGGTGGTGGGGGGAGCTCATTGACACGGTATAGCTACTTCATCAGTAACTGTACTGTTAGAAAAGTGCCAATAGGTCACAGTGAAATAAGACTCCACAACTGTTTTGAGCAACATTTATTGGAAAAATTCAGTTTTCTCCAAATGAAAGTATACACTTTTACTACCAACTTTGTAGGTACAAAGCATGTCTAAGATGTAATACATGAAAAAAAATTGATTTCGATTTGAACACCTAAATATTACACTGAGTTTGTCATTTAGAAAATATGTAAACAAAAAAAAGGTATAAAAAGATCTCAGGTGCAGAAAACTTTGAATCATAAGTTTCTTGGTGTTGCATTTTGTGGTGTGAGGCTGGTTCACACAGGTCGGTCCTGCAGCAGAGGGCAGTCGTCCACAGCTCCCCGTCTGTTCAGAAGCTTCCAGAACATCGAGGCTCCAGAGCAGGCATGAGCCCGGCCTACCTGCGGCCCTGCAGACGCTATCAGGTCTTCTTTCAGAGGACGGTAGGACTTAAAGCGCCTGTTGAATAGAGCACAATATCCAGTTGTTTAAATTAGACTGTGTGCTTAAATTATAAAGCTGGTAATATTCTATAATTATATTATCTTCCACAAAATCCCATGAAAAGACCAAAACCAGCTATGTCTGTCTCTTATTACTCTCTGACTTAGCTTCTGAAGCTCATTCATTCCTACCATAGACAGTGAAAGGAACAGATCCCATTGTTCTGGACAGAGACCAGCTATTAGAGCTTTTCCAGGTGATGTGAGCTTCTCCTGACAATACGGTAATTTGTCGACAATGCTTTTTGTGGCATTTTCACCTTTATTGGACGGTTTGACACTGAAGAGGTAGACAGGAAACAATGCGAGAGAAGGGGGTTTGACATGCAACAAAGGTCTATATCTGGCTTTGGCTTCAAAACACTAGTTGTTTCTTTTCATGGGATTTGTTGACAATAAGACAAATATAGAATATCAGCAAACATATCCCTTAAAGTAAATAATTAAATAAATAAATAAATAAGTAAATAAAAAGTGAAATTGTGTATAATTAATAGAAAATTGAAAGTCAGTTCTTACTTATAAGAATATGCCACTATTCCTACTGCAAGAACAAGTAGAAGGGCACCCAACACCATGGCGATGGTGCCAGGAGAGGACAGACCTGAACCTGAAACAAGGATCACACTGTCAATAAGCAGGAGAAAATGGAGAAATGTACTGTAGTGTCGAACCACTAGACTATTATATAGCAATTGGCAATGGCAATTTTATTTATAAAGCACGTGTACTCAAAGTGCTGTACATTAAAGGACAAAATGTAGAGAAATATTAGCATATTAGAACACAACAATACATCTCCAAAATGTAAATGGACTGCATTTATGTAGCGCTTTTCGAATCTTAACGACTACTTAAAGCACTTTTACTACAGCAACCATTCATACACTGTGGCCAGGCTGCCGTACAAGGTGCCACCTGCTCATCAGATACACACTCACACACCGATGGCACAGCATCTGGAGCAATGTCTCGGCCCAGTGTCTCTTCCTATGGCAATACAGTTCAGTGTTTTGCTAAAGGACACTTCGACATAGAAGTGGACAGGGATCAAACAACAAACCTGATTGGTAGATTCCTGATTGGTATACCACAGTTGCCCCCAAAACACACACACACACACACTGTGTGCTATTGATTGATCTTAACTTTCTAGCACAGGTACATCATCACCTTTTATGGACCCCATATATGACTCAAGATCAAACCATTTACCATTTAGTTATTAATAATTTATAATGTTTATTGAGCCCCAGTGGGGAAATTACAATTTAAATTCTATTTTGTTAGTAATCACTACACATAGGCCTGAAATACACACACATGCTCAGGACCTATTCATGCACAAATGGAGAGATGTTAGCCAGTGCTGGACCAGTGCCCTAAGCAGTTGGGGGGGGTTGGTGCCTTGCTCAAGAGCACCTGGCATTACCCAGCTACTAATCCACACTTTGGTCCGTACGGGAACTTGAACCAGCAACCCTCCAGTTCCCGACCCAACTCCCTACGGACTGAGCTACTGCCACCCCAATTAATGCACTGCAGATGATAGTACCCTGAGCTCTCTCTGTGCTGAAGCCATGAGGGTCTGTTTCAGTGTCAAACAGGACCTAGTTAAAAACTTTTCAGATGTCCAGCAAGACAACTTTGATTTAGACGAAGAAGTATTGGAAGAAGAAGATAGGGAGAAATACAACACAGAGCATGATGCCTCATCTTCAGGTAAAGAAGAAATGCACCAAGCTGAAAAAGAGGCTTTTTTGAAAGAACAGCAAAATAATATGGTGTCACCATATGACAACAAGGGCAAGGTGGCTTCACAAAATGTCATAAAGACGAGTTTACTTTTGAATGTGGACACAGTTGTGCTGGACCTCAGGTCATCAGGTAGCATGTTCCAGAATGCAGCACCCCAGTAACCAAAGTCCCCCTCACCGGAACAGGATCTACAGCTAGAAGACCTCTGCTTGATGACCTAAGAGCTGTATATGAGAGATACAGTGCTTAAGTTGCGTACCTATGTCGACGTTGACTTTGGCACTGGTGACAGCTAAACTGACGTCATTGGCCATGGACACGTTGATGCAGTAGACACCAGAGTCATTGAAGAAGTGACGCAACACCAGCTGGCACTCTTTGGCGGGCTCCACCATGTTGCACGCCGTGTGAATCGGCCTCAAGCACTCTGCATCCAGAATCACGCTGCACACCTCTTTGGGAAGGCTGGAGGAAGAAGATGCTCCAGGGAGTCAGAATAAACAATAAAATGCTTTTTATTTTGATAAAGTGTATTGAAAGGAGCATTCACCTTCCCCGGCAGGTAACAGTGATTTCTAATACGTTTCTGTCCATGTCCGGTGTTGCCATCACAGCGTTGTCCATTTGTACAATCTCAACTTTTTCAATGGCCTCTGAAAACAAAGACAAGAGGTCACCGTCATTTTATATCTTCCTGATCATATCACTAATGGAAGGTAACTCACCAAACACTTCGATGCCAGTGCAGAAGGAGCCATAACGATATATGACACAGTCATCGTCGGAGGGTTTATCATCAGCGTCCCTCTTAGCAACGACTACCACAGTTGCTTGGCCCGTCAGGGTCACTGGTTGCTTTGTACCTGGGGAGAATAAACAGAGGCAGGGGATGTAGCTCACTGATAACAGATCCTTTACTATCCCACTAAGAAATCATTATTTCTGCAGTGGCATTTTGTATTTTACAGTGTCATTTAAGTGTGCCTGTTTATGTTGTTATAATAATATTATTCTGTGTTTACTGAATGCATGTCCTTTAACATGAGTTAAAGGACATGGATTTAGTAAGGATGAGCATACAAATCAGGATTCACACAATAGCAGGACTTTATTTTAAGATTTACATCAAATTTACATTTGAGGAAATCGGCTGATGCGTTTATCTGGTTCTGGTCAGCTGATATCAACTCAGTATTTTGCACTTTAACAGGACACATTTCTGTTGCACATACTACCTCGGGTGGGGATTAAACAAGTAATCATCTGGTTGTATCTATCACTATAAACAGAAACAATATAGACAGGTTGAGGCAATAGTGCAATGAAGAGTGCAAAGTATGCAGGACTTAATTAAGATTCATTATTTTAATTATGGAGCATAGTGCATATTATATTACAATATGAACATTATGAACAGCTCTGAAATAGAGAATGAGAATGATGAATAAATAATAAATAAGTGGAACCAGTAAACAGGTGCTGGTTAGAGACAGTGTTGCTGGGTTATTGCACAGAAGTGACCCTGGCACTTAACTTAAACTTCATTTAAAAATCTTACCTGTCTGTGCCTCACTGTGAGCTAGCACGTCACGGTTGACGGGGGAGGGAGTCTTGGCCACTGTGGGTGCAACCGGGGCGGGCTGAGTGTTGGGGGCAGTGGACGTCTCATCCTCAGGGTTGTCCTCCTCTGTGTCTGAAGGCACCATGTTGACAGTCAGACCAGTTGCCTTGGTGGAAACCAGTATGGGGACAGCTGACGCCAGTGCAGAAGCTTTCACTACACACAGGAACGTTTGTTTGTGCTTCATTAAGATGTATGTATGTGGAGCAAAGGTATACACACAAGTATAAATACTGTGATTATTATTACATTTTATAGGGGAGAGCGGTCACGGAAGGTTTGTATCATGTGGATGTTTTGTTGTCATTGCTTAGAATTCCTCATGGGGGCGACAGAAACTACTATAACTTTAAGCTTAAAGATGAACTGAACTGAAATAAAAGTTGATAACTTGTTGGTTATGATAATTACAAATAAATTACACTAAAAATTTTAATTAAAAAAATCAATATAGCTGTTTTTTAAGCAACACAAAAATTGCGTTTGTTAGTATTAGAACGTTGACAATATCGATGACGTCACTGGCATGGTAGGACCTGAGAAGGCTTATAGGCAACGGCTGCAGCATATTATATACACACAAAAATGAGTCCTTTTAATGGCACGGGTTACACATTTGAGCCTGTGAGGGACATGCCTGTAGTGTCTAACTACCACCACATGGAGGACAATCAGTTTCAGGCTCCCCCTTCAGTACAGGATCGTTTGTGGGGGGGGACTGACAGGGATCGGTGTGTGTGTGTGGGCGCAGCTTACTGTCATGCACTCTCATTTATTGTATCCAAGCACATTATGCATTTTAGGAAATAGACTGCTTATATAGCGTTTGCATTTAAAGAAAACATAAAAAACATGGTTAAGGTCCTGTTTGTTTAAGAAAATAGAGGCAGATAAGTGGAAAATGTAATTGGACAAATTAATCCAATGGGATCGCTTGTTAACTGCACGGAGGATTCACGAGTTTTGCTGTTTACTTTGATTAGGCAGGTGCAGAGTTGGCGGATTTTTACTATGGAACTAGCAGCTGTTTCTGCATCAACAATCTGCTCTGAGACGGCGAACATCCGCTAGCTTCAGGGTGAGTAGAGGGACGTTGGATTCTGTGGTTTAGTTAGCGGCTAGTAAACGTATTATTATCGATCTGTGATATTGTTGGAGTCTTGGTTTATTTATACAGTCTGTGGTCGGAGTTCTAGCTTCGGGAGTTTGTCATAAAAGTGCTTCCAACGTATTTAGTTGCTAGCCCTTTCCCTCGGTTGGATTGTTTGGTGTCTAGCTTGGTGTTGGGTCTCAATTTCATGTCATGCCCAGTGTGTCAGTCTGTTTTGTTGTTGCTATAAAGCCTATACGTTGGGCTTTATTTTTGTAAGTGAATATGTTTCGTGTTTTGTGTATGTGACAACAACGTTACATCCAGCCCTTTGCCTAGTAGACTTGATAGTATGCTGACAACAGGTAAACATACCGCTACCTCTCTGTGCTCTGCCGTGAGCGTTTCAGCGCCCTGTCTGCGGCAGGTAGCATCGGTGGTGTTACTTGCCGGTGGTTATCGGTCTGCCCTGCACTGGAGCCTGCAGGCCTCAGGTTTCAGTCTGTTGGACTTAACCTCACCAGTGACGCTGTTGTATCAGAAGCACAGCTTTCCAAATAGTCTGTCGCTAAAAAATGCTACAGACTCGAAATCCAGGGGCTGTCGGAGGGCTAGCCTGTTTTAAGGCAGCTAGCTGCTAGCCATGAGTTAAGGACTGTTTTATTCCTTGACAAAGGTAGCCTGTGGAAATGTGTCGTAACCCCAGCTGCCTAAGCCCTATACAGTTCCTTACGGCAGCCTGGGGCAATACAGTATGCCCCCCCAGACGTCTTTCTTTCTGTTTCCTCAGCCATATGTCTGCTAGCCTCCGACTCTTTGTATGTTGTTCCTATGGCTGCGCTGCTAGTGCTAGTTAGCCACGGAGTAGCTTACCATGCCAGTGACGTAGTAGATTGTGGAATTCCAACATGGCGGCGCCCATGTAACAAAAACAACACTTTCAACTTGCCATTTTGTCCCTTTTAACAAATTCACCCATTTTAATAATTGTACCAGTGAGAAGAAATAAAATACATCTGTTATATCACCATTTTTCAAATTCCAGTTCAGTTCATCTTTAATGTTAAATGCTTTTGGACGGTTGGAACAAATTGAAAAAAATGATGGAGTATCTGCGAAATATTGGAGTATACAAAAAGATATAGACAATTATTAAATAAGTTATTGAATATCGATTAGAGAACAGAGAAGGGCAACAAGACGAAGAAGATATTAAATGCTAACGTGCTGAAGCTAGCTAAGCAGGTGTAGCTCAAATCAAGCAATTTCCTTTGCAGTATCTCTCGGCATCTAAGAAAAAAAAACGTTAGACTAGCTAACAAACTGATAGCTGATGCCATTAAGGTAAGCTGTCCAGCTGCACACACACTGCCATGACACAGAGCTGGTTTAAAATCAGCAAATATCCCTTTAAGTGTAGGCTTTGTATATTTAACTGCTGTCATCCAGCCCTTTCCGATGGGGAACTGAAGCCGTTATCTTTTCTCTCTTCAAAGTTACCTACATTGACTAAAATTGACTAAGTAGATTGACAAAAATAGTGTAAGTATAATATTCTACCTCGCTACCTTATTATTTCTACCTTATTTTGTTTGTGTTATTGTGTGCCCAAAAAGCTTGTAAAATTAAGCAAAAAAGGGTTAGCCTGTGCTAGCTACTAGCTAGCTAGTGTACACGTTACCTGCGGTAACGTTTGTGCAACCTAGCTAGTTAGCTAGGTCAGAGGACCTATTATATTGTAAACATTAATATTTTTTAATAGAAATATATTTAAATGAGAATGTGACTATAACTTTCATATTGCCATACTTTATGACCCTTTTATAAAAGCTCATGACATGAGCTATTGTTTAAATATACTTTAGTATGATAGCATTCTAACCTTAGAAATCTTTTCATGATGCTAACATGCTAGCACCTAACACCTCTAGCTAGTTAATGCTTATTAATTACCTAAAAAAAACTAAAATGTTGTTTATTTAACACCTGCTCTTTAAAAACAAGGCCGAAGACCTTTCTTTTTGATGCTGCCTTTCTTTAAATATTTTTTATACTGCACTGTAACTTTTATTATTGTATTTTTATATCTGTCTTATTCTATTTTAGCTGTTTTGACATTTTAACTGCTCTTTAATGTTTTATGTAAAGCCCTTTGAATTGCCTTGTTACTGAAATGTGTGCTTTACAAACTAAGCTCTCGTCTTGCCTCGACTTGCTTCGCCCAACTCGCCTTGCCTTGCCTTACCTGTGGTGCCCTGATGAGTAGGTGGACCAGGGGCCTTGGTTGGGGGATTAACTGGTGGGTCGCAGGCCTTATCTGGGATGACTGCCTGGATCACCACCTGAGGCTTGAAGGAGCCAGAGTTAATGTAGGTGTGAGTGACAGTCAGCTCTCTGGATATCAAGGCTCCACTTTCATCGCCAAAGTCCCAGTTGAAGGTGATGTCTGCGTTGCTGAGGTACTGGCTGGGGTCATGGAGAGTGATGGTGAAGGCGATCGCCCTGTTCTGGATGAAGCGCATATCCCCGGCCACGATGTCGTTCACTTGGTCCAGAGAGACAGCGAAAGGGGATTTGATCTGAGGAAAACACCAAATTATTATGTAAGTAAAACAGCTTTCATCTGAATTACAAATGGTTAAAAGTGTACACTTTAATTTGAACCTTAGAGTAGGGCTGTCCTCGACTAAAGAAATTCTGAGTTGACTAACACTTCCATGATTTTGTCAACTAATCGGTTTAGTTGATTTAATCAACAGAGTTGTGCACTTTAAGAGGTGGTTAAGACTAGAAAAGCACAATATATGTGTAGTTAATTAACCATCTGTAAAACTGAGTGTCTACACAATCAATCCTGCAAAAGCACCAATTTAAATCATGTGTTCACCAGAAATGTGCTCGTACGTTTCTTGGAAATGAGTAATTAAGCATGAATAAGCATAAACAATGACTTATCAACTATAGAAATCTTAGTCGTCTAAGACCAAAACCACAGATTAGTCGACTAATGGACTAAGAGGGGACAGGCCTGCCTTAGAGGACCTGAATTAAATGGATTGATGTAGCCTATATAACAGGGTTTCGATTGTTACAGTAATAGCCACAGATAATGTATTCCTAAAAAATACTATTATTATTATTGGCAATAATTTGGATATTGGGGGGGGGAAAGGTGTTGCAGTTTTCTTAAGAAAGTTGTGTGTGTCCAAAGAAGATGATAACAGATATTGTCTTTGTTTCTTTTTAAACAAGCCCTCAACTTTTTACCCTTCTTATACAGTCTTGTAACTCACCAGTTATGGAAAACTGAGTGGAGGCGTATCCCAGAGGAATGAACTTCTCCTTGCTACGGTAGTGGTAGATAACGATATCCATGGTGTAGGAGCCCAGCGGGATGTCATCCGTATTAATTGTCAGGGAGGAAGAGGGGCCGTCTGCCACCTGCCAGTACTGACCTGCCAAATGAGCATCCAGAGCCTGATGAGTATGAAATGCACTTTACTGCCTCTTCACCTCAAAGTCTGAATCCCAACACTGAAAATCATGGATTACTTGCTAAAAAAAAGTACATGTAGGGCAAATGAAGCAACATAATCTGATTATATGATACGGCTCATTCGTAATCCATCCTGGCTTATATTTCAAGTCACAAGAAACTCTGTGACCCTCAGAAGAGAAATTATTAAGAGATATTTGATAAAAGACGACAGCTCCTCTCACCCCAGGTCTTCCAGACAAACACGTAGGCCGGCTTCTTGTCCTTTTTAACTGGTGTCCCATCAGGGAAAACTACCTCCCAGTCTGTGTTCTGAGCTGGGTATACTGGCTCGGACTCCTGGTACTTTGTCCCTGTAGGAGAAGCAGACGTTTTGAGTTTTAGAGACTGTACAAAGAAATCTTTGCAGCCATGCTACATTAGCAGCTCTTTGAGGCACAGGGCAGAGCCCTTGAGGTAAATGCTAATGTCAGTATGTCAACATGTTCACACTGTCAATGCTAACATGGTGTTGTTTAGAAGGTTCTCCTTGTTGGCATGATAACAATTGGCGGGGGAATCATTAGGAATCATTAGTTTTGCAGGTGTCGGCTCGTAAACTAAAGTATTAATGGTGGGGATAAATGAAAGGTTAAGGGATTTCAATTCTTCCTGATGGGAACGTGAATGTGTGTTCCATATTTTAGTGCAGGATATGTGTAGCATTTTACCTGTGTGTGTGTGTGTGTGTGTGTGTGTGTGTGTTACCGTTGACTATGCAGTCTTCAGCCCAAACAACGTCTCCATTAGGTTGCACCTTCTGGTTGTGTGGGAACTCCAAGTCGATTGTAAAAGTCACTTTGGCGGCAGTCAGAGTCGGCGAATCGTTCCCCACGTTGAACGTCACTCTTCCACCTGGAGGAACAAGAACGTTGAGCATTAAACATGAAAATGTCTGTGGATCCAAATATGTTTACCGATACTATATACATAGTTCGGACATTTTTTTTTTTTTCAGAATTATAAAGCAATGGGGATCTTTTTATTGCATGTCAATACAATCTCTCTCCCCTCATCACCCAAACACACATAAAAAAATTGTATTAAGTAAAGAAAATATGAGCATAGTTATTATGCCAACATTATTTCATCAGAAGTACCTTTCCAGGAGTCTTTGTATCGTTGGTCTCCATCTTTCCAGATCGGGTACATCTTATTGTTCCATGATGGATAGCGAGTGAAACGGTTTCTAGGCTCTGAAATATCAAAAATTAATATTGAAAACAGAATACGAACACTTCTCCATGCACATATATTTTCCAGAAACGCTTTTTATGGGCTCTCAATTTTAACAATAATTTTTCAAACTTTTCCTGGAAATAAGAAAGAGATAATCTACCATCTGTACACTTGTACACTAATCTAAAGTCATTAAATGAGTGCACATGAAGTCATCTGACCAAGTAGAAATGGGAAATTTGTCCACAGCTAACATAATATTTAACATACTGTATATGGAGAATAAAGAATTAATAAAGAAAAATTAAGTAAATTTTTTTAGCTTTAAACCTCTATGGAGATTATTAGGAAGTTACAGACCCCTAAAATAAAGTGTTACCTATTTGTCTGCTATTGTAAAAGATATTACAGCATATATTTAGATTTATTGTAATACACTTTTGCAATGTCATTCAGTGAAATTTATTAATCGGTTTTTACAGTTTCCCAAACTCGGTTTTTAAATATTTTTTTTTATATATATATATATATATATACATGATTTGACAAAAAGTGATTGTGATTGAAGCAAAAATTTGTTTTATTGGCAATATAACTCTCTTGTCCCTCCAATCCCTCTCATGTGACGCTCAGCTGAGTGAGTGCAAGATTTCATCACAGATTAACAATGTCACATGGCTGAATTTGGATTGAACACAATAGCAGAGTAATAATTAACATAGTGAATTATCAGCCAAATCAGACTTCTTTTGAATGTGCTATGAATTCAGTATTATTATCATTATTATTTCAGAGAAATCACTCTCCTTTTTCTGCTTTGTCAAGCTTTAGCTAACAATCATTCCTCTCACTACTTTGAGTCATGGCTCTCCATTTCTCAAAATATACTTATACATATCTTAAAATGTATTTCTCCGTACTTTAGATTTTCCATTCATATTCCCCAGAATGATCTCTTCAGGGTCAGTATGGATAAAAATAATGATTACAACTCTTTTTAATGTTTATGACCGACTTGAAAGAATGTGAACTTATCCTTTAACTTATAAGGATTAAAATAAATAGTCGCTTAGCTGAACAAAGGTCACATTCTGTGTCATTCACACGCATGGTTGAGTACAGAGGTCATGGGAGAAAAAAAGATGAAACTGGATCTTGAACTCAGAGAGATCAAAACGATACAGTACCTTCATGTGAGGAAAGAGAATTACTGAAACGTGATATAGCTCCGCTAAAACTGACAGAGCAACAGAGGGCCAATTGACTGAAGGTGTAAGAAAGTTCCTCTACTGAGACAATTATGACAAATACATTTCAAAAGAAAATTGACTTCACATTACCATCTTCACAGTAGAACATTGTTAAGACTCTAATACCATTTAATATAAAGTTCTGTTTGTCGAATAGAGATACTTTACACAAATATTTCCATCTTGTGCAACAGAATATTTATATTCACACCTTTAAGAGGGAAATATTGTACTTTTTACATCATTTTAATTATCTGACAGCTTTAGGTACTTACTACATACAAAATAAAGTACATGTATGAAGCACTGTCTGTGACCAACAGTATGGATAAAGTAGTTGAAATTAGTTCCATCTTGACCCATTACAACTGAAAAAAATGCTGCTTTCACATTAAAGCATCAGTAATAATAATCCCAGTTACATTAAAAAAATTAGTCAAAGTCTTTTTTTTAACTCAGTAATGGATTGGATTTGTAATGTAGCGAAAAACTTAATCAAGTACATTTTAAATGACCGATTTTCAAAACTACTTGAAAAATACAAAACACACAACCAAACTACTCAATACAGTAACATGAGTAAATGTATTTTGTAGATAGAAGATGTATGATCTGTACTAAAATATTGTATACAAGTAAATGTAGTAAGTAGTTCATTTAAAATGTACTTTAAGTAAAAGTTACTTAGTTACATTAAAAAATTAGTTTTTTTAACTCAGTAATGGATTGGATTTGTAATATAGCGAAATACAATACTTCACTCAAAACGTAATCAAGTACATTTTAAATGACTGATTTTAAAAACTACTTGAAAAATACAAAACACACAACCAAACTACTCAATACAGTAACATGAGTAAATGTATTTCGTAGATAGAAGATGTATGATCTGTACTTACTCGCCACAGTGTGTGAAGCCACTGCCAGTAACACCAACAGCACAACAGACGTCCACATTTTCACCTCCTCTGTTTGAGATATCCCTTTTGTGAGCATCAGACAGCAGAAATGTGGCTTTATAAAGCATCTGATGTTTCCCCTCACATAGAGTATTAGTAGAAGAAACGCCTCCTTCCTCACGGAGCCCTGCAGACCTTCTCCAATCACATTCTAGGGGCACCCACCTGGACTGATTTGTGTATTTAAAGTTAAAAAGCACGTCTCTAGGATTACAGTCGTACATACAGTAGAGAAAAAAACACATAATCACTTAAGAAATGTAAAAAGTCTACATGGTCTTTTTGCATGGCAACAGATCGGATCATGAGACACGCTCGAGTGTGCATAAACGGAACAAAAGAACTAACTTTCTAATAAGCATACGCTCATATGAATTGTAGTAGTTTTTCCCTGATTATAGCTGAGCTCGGTAATATGCAGTACATGTAACTAGTACATTTACTCAAGTACTGGGCTTATATTAAGTAAAATATAAGCCCAGTACTTGAGTAAATGTACTAGTATAGTATAGTATATTTTAGTAAGAAAAGATCAGTTAAAACATTAAAATGCTGCTTACACATTAATGCGTCAGTAGTAATGATGTAATAATATAATATGCATAATCAAGTTAATTTTGCTGGTAGTATTTCTGTACTTTTAACATTCTTAATGCAGGAATTGCACATGCACAAAGTACTTTACATAATGTGCTATTGGTACTTTTACTTAAATAAATACTTCTTCAACGACTGAATACACACTACATCATTGCTATGGTGTGTGTACATTTATGTTGTATCAGCAATTACATCGACCTTGTGTAATTATTATTTTCTCATGATTTTTTTAACCTGTTTATATATTTTGATAGCACCTTATCAATGACTTATATTTTATATTAAATATATATATATATATACTGTATATATACTGGATATTATATATAGGCATTCTTTCCTACTAACGTATGTAACTGCTGTACAACAATTTCCAGCGGGATAAATAGTAAACGTTCTATCATATCTTATTATTTTGGCGATATTGTGAGGCCTCTGTCACAATAACAAACAAAAAAAAGTATACATTTGGGGTTCAGCAATATTTAATTAAACTGTTTAAAGATCAGTATGATACAACAGGATTGTATTTAAATCATGAGGTTACAGTGTCGTGAATTTTTGGGTCTTATGTGACAATTCCACAAAACACGTGGTTTCGAATACAATATGAATGGTTATATTTTTAAATCTCTGCTCAAATCAGCTGACCTATTTTGGGCTGCTCCTCGAATTATTCCTAATTAAGTACCGATTTACTTTGAAATTTCACATTGCTACTGATGATTTAATCCACCTCATGAAAAACAAAAAAAAGTACTTTATATTTGTAGAAGTTATATTGGCGGACATACTTAAATATGACGCTGTGATGAAATATAATGTCGTAAATATTCAAGTGTAAAAGGACGTTGGTAATTTCTGTGTCATTAGAACAATAGATCACGCAGTCTGAAAGGAGGAATGCAACGTTAATGAGGATTATTGGAGCACTTGTGACTCCTTAAATTCATCCGGCTTTGTCCTACTACCCCCCCACCCCCAGGAACTAAAAAGTGACTTTGTTAAAAGGTTTTTTGTTGCATATGTGCTAATTTCTGACACTGTTTAAACCTATTTTGTGTTAACAATGTCAGCATTCACAGCAAATCCAGTTCAGACCTGTTTTATCATGAACCCTTCAGCTCCCTTCAGGCCTCAACATGTATGTTCAGACCGAACTGTAAAACATGGCGTCTCATACAGAGTTAAAAAAAAAAAAAGACTGATGCATCAGATGTGTAACAATTTGTTCAGCATGTCAGGTTATCCATTGCACAGAGTGTAGAAAAAGAGAACCCTTATAACAAACAAATTGCAATTAATTATTAATTAGTTCTCTATCTATAGCTCCCCCCCATGTTAAACCCAAAGTTATGCCCTTTATATTGGTCACAGCAACCTTTGTTTTGCATGTCAAGTACTCTTACTTTTAAACTTTTGTAATTTTTGCTAATAATACTTACTTAAATTTGAGTTAGATTTTGAATGCAGGACCTTTTAAATGAGATGATATTAGATTTAACTTGACATTGCATTACATTATATTTTACCTGTTGTATTCGTAATTACCAAAGGTGACCATATGTGGCATTGAAGTGTTGGCA
The DNA here is from genome assembly GCA_026937815.1 of Etheostoma perlongum. Classification (NCBI taxonomy): domain Eukaryota; kingdom Metazoa; phylum Chordata; class Actinopteri; order Perciformes; family Percidae; genus Etheostoma; species Etheostoma perlongum. Next base: position 1,804,418 of record CM049377.1, on the reverse strand, counting down.
TAGTTCTGTGGTCTCTGAAGACTTTTGAAAGTTTTATTTTACTATATATTATATTTGTTTTATTGCTTCTTTTTATTTACTGTTTTTTACCTTATTTTTTATATAATTTATAATTTTACTGGTAAATCACTATAAATAAAGGCGCTATATTAAATGAACGTACTAGTTGCCTGCAGTTCGTCAATCCGTCCATCAGGCGGCGCTGTGAAATAAAGTGAGTGGGAGCGGGGGCGTTCACAAGTAGAGCCGCTCCACTTTGATTGGAGGAAGTACTACTACATCAACAAAGAAAGATGGCCGAAGTGATAGAGCTGCAGAAACTCAAGGTTGGTAGTTCCAGAAATATGTGTTTATTACAAACATTTAGCTGTTTTTATTAATACATATTACGTTGTAACCGTTGTTAGTTGGAATACCAGAGAGCGAAGATACGGATAAGTGAACTGTTTGAAGTATAAAATGTGTCCGCCGGGTGTGAATGCTAACGAACGGCGTGCGTTCATTCAACTGCGAAGCTAACCGAGCCAACCGGACCGAGAAACCTTCAAAATATATAACCATTAAGGTTAATAAACCGCTGGGAATTAGTTTAAATTGACAGACAGAAGTCTAACATTTGATTAAAACAGTAAAGAAGCTCCTGCTGTTGGATATAACATGTCCCGCCATCTCTGTCCCGGTCCAGTTAAATTAGCAACAAGGTAACCAAACATGTTTGACCTTATCCGGTCATACAGTTCATGTTATGCAAACAGAAGTCCGTAAACACACCGTCTGTTGCTTGAGTTGGCCGTTTACTAGCGGTGTGGAAAACTACATCCTCTACCACAAAACTACAGTAGTAGTAACTTCACTTCCTACTCCCTAGTGGTGGTGACTTGAGTGAAGCTCTGATGCAACGTTAGTTTTATTTTACGTAATATTTTCTTTTTATGGTACGTTACACTTCACTACATTTCAGACAATATTTTTTGCAAAATTCTACTTTTAATTCAAAGCATTTTATACTTGACCTTCTCGAAATCTCCAGAACAGCTACTGAATGGACTTTGTTGTGGTTTAGTAATTATGGTTAATATTCAAAATCATAAGAAACTGAATGGGATTTTTCACTTCCAGAACCACAGTGTTGAGCTCTACGGTAATTGTTAACAGCAAGGCAAGGTTGTTAAATGGCGGTTGTTGTAATAAAAGCACTATATCTGTCTGCTGTTGTTTTAGCTTGCCGAACTGAGGCAGGAGTGCGAGGCCAGAGGTCTGGAAACCAAGGGAAACAAAGGAGAGCTCATTGCCCGACTGCAAGCCTATCTGGAGGAGCACGGTGAGGCAACATCCTTTACCTTTAGACATTGTATAAAAATGCAAGTGTGTGGATGAACTGTTATCAGAAGCACATGGACTTGATCAATTTGATATAAGATGCTGTTATGTGTAGTGAGCCTGTGTTATGTTCCTTGACTTAATGATTCCTTATTGTGATTAAAACACTGTTTTTATCTCTCCATCTGGCCCTTTCTTTCTGCTCTCTGGTGGTGTGAAATATCTTTATCCCATAATCCAAACAACAGAGGAAGATGTGGATGTTGATGACGTGCTAGCAGAGGATGCAGAGGTAATGATTGTTGATGCTTTCACTTCCCCTCGCAGACCTTGTTGGACCATTTTGTGAAGTAGTGATACATGTTTCCATTTTCCTTTCAGGACTTTCCTAAAGTTGAGAGTGCTAACGATGTAAAAGACGAAAAGGATCCCGAGCCTACTGAGTGCCAGCCGTAAGTATATTCACAAACAAAATATAACGTGTTAATTAGTGAGCTTTAGGCTAGCTGTTTCCCCCTGCTTCCCGTCTTTATGCTCTATCCCAACTGTCTGCAACTAATCACACTTTCCAAAATGCCCCACTATGTCTTTAAATCTGAGGTAGTAATGTTTATTTATGACTACGCTATATGCCACAGTCTTGAACCTAGGGTTGGGCTGTGTGGCTGAAATTCATGTCATGGCCAATGTGCGGTCATCAGGTCTAAATGGCTTCACATGTGGAGTATTATTAGTCAGGTTTGGTGTAGAAATCCCCCATATGGTCAGCTCCAGATTGATAAACAGGTTTATACTGGGTCATTAGTTTTCCCCAGCAATCAATCTGTAGTCATTCCACTTCCTTTCATGTTTTCTTCTTTCAGACCTGCTGATAAGAAAGTGGTGAAAATAGCGCCTCCATCTTCTTCCGGGGAAGTACGTATGACATGTTTGTATACACTAATAGTTTGATTGGAAGCCTTCAATCTGTGCAATGTGACATATTGGGCTCTCAAAAACAAGAAATTCAATACACTGTAATAATGGTGTCACGATTTCCATTTTAAATCAAAATCGATCGAAATTAAGTCACAATCTTGAATATCGAATTAAAAAAAGGAATCGTCAATACTGTCACGTCCGGTCGATTTCTTAAGTGGGAAAAAACGCGTTGAAGTGCTGCGTTAGTCAACCTCCTATAACTTAGCTGCAGCCAGTCAAAAGATAGTCTGGCAGATGCTGGAGACCCATCGACAGAACTTGAGCCCCCTCCTCTTTCACTTTGGAAGTAGTTTGGATTTCCAGTGAGTTATGGTTACAACGTTCATGTTGTCCACAAAAAAGCAACAGTTTGCAAGCTCTGCTATGTGCGTGTACTCTATTCTGTGTGTTTACCATTGTACATTAGCCTAGCAGCTAGCGGATATTCCTTCTGCTTATAGCTTTATCCCAAGAAAAACACACGGTTGAATTTCAGCCTGCATGCATGTTTTGTAGCCTAAACAGAGCAGCTTATATTGGTTATACATTAGAGAGAGCAACAAGTTAGTCGCCCTCTTTACAATCGGTCTAGCTGCTGTGCTGGCTTAATGGTGTTTTAACCCCCCAACTGAGCCTTCAAGGCAGCGCTGCGATCGTCTTCAACCATAACCATTGCCTAATCCTAGTGCCTTCCAGGCAGCGCTGCCTGGAAGACGACGTTGGGGGCTAAAACATCAAACTCTTGTGTGGTGCGACGCGTCTGGCCTCAGGATTGTTGGTAAACTTTAGTTTTTCTTTTACTTTATTAAGATGTTATTGTTACATTATGTTATTAATGAATGTTTTAAATTTGACAATGTAGTGTGGTACTTTGTGTGCGAACAAAGGTCAGACATATTACAAACAAGCCTAGTCAAAAAATGGCATAGAAACTTGTGCTTTAAACAAGATAAAGTAAAAATCAAGAATCAAATTGTGACCTTAGAATCAAAAATGTAATTGAATCGAGGATTTGGAGAATCGTGACACCCCTACACAGTAACTTTAGAGCTCTTTGCAAGTGTGTGTGAGAATGTGAAACCTTCAAACTCATAAAAATATATTAGATTTATTACACCTTTGCAAATATTCATCAGCAGTACCAACACCTCCGCTAGTAGCTTGTGTTCTGATTTTAAAATCTTTTGTTGAGCAGAGACTACTAAAGAGAGCTGAACGTTTCAACCTGCCTGCAACAGCAGAAAGCAAAAAGGCCATACGTGCAGCAAGGTAAGACTTCACCAGGCCAGTTAGAGTTTTATGTGAGGAGTTTTGACCATTGTATTAGTAACAATAACATTGCACTCACTCGTTTGATTAGGAACATCACTGAATGATGATCTGGTTCAATTTTGAGCAAACATACTTACCATAGTTATACTCGCATCCATTTAGTTCTCTGCAGAGAGGCATTCATTGAATGTGTCCAGTTTTAAGTGGTTTTTAGATAATATGATCTGGGAGAGAAAACGCTTTCTATGCTCATTATATTACAAAAAGATAGATGGATAGATAGTCTTCATTCTTCCATAGAGGTAATCATTTCCACACATCTTCTTTCCACATACATCATGTAACACATATACAAAACACATCACATTAAGACACCCACATAGACATATCAAATTATGAATAAATAACCAAAATATATTCTTACAGACACACAGAAACAAAGCGTTCACAGGGTCTCTCCTGGGATACCGTAAACAGGTCATTGTCAACGTGGTCTTAACAGCAGCTACACAGCAGCCCTGCCTCACTCACTCCAGAACAACTTAATTAACATTTATGCTGGAAAATGATTAAATGTTAGCTCCAATGTGTAAAAAATATCACTACATTCACTCCATATGATTTAAAGCAGGGGTGTCAAACATACGCACAGAAGTGATTAATTCCAATTCACCACTTTAATTTCACATCAGCGCTTTTAATTAAGTTTTTTTCTTTTGTTAAGCCAGTGACTGGTTTTATTATTAATTTTAGAGTTATTTTTCTGTAAATTTACAACTTTAATCTTAGAATTTTTGAGTTTTTCTTAGAATATTACCCCTTTCTCTAGAGTCCGTAACATTATTGTTTTCCCTACAATGGCCTTAGAACCCTGTTGGAGCAGAAGCTACTTGGGTTTGCCAACATCAATCTGACAAACTCTGTGGCAGAGAAAGTTTCTGATCTTTCTGGAGGGGTTTACCCGTTTGGCCCACTTGAGATCAATGGGTATGGGACCCATGAACTAAAATTAGTTTAGCAAAAACACAGAAAGTAAACTGAGTTTAAAAAATAAAGTGCAGCACGTGCAGTTAGTTTAAAAAAAAAAAACCTATCCTTTTGTTAGAATGCAACCACATTGTCTTCAATTGGACAAAACGGAGACTGAAAGAGGACGGGTTAATGGACAACAACTTAGAGTTCATGCAAGAGAAAGAAAAATAGCCCAAAGGAAAAAAAAAAACAAAGTTTTGATGTATATACACAGACATGCATAAAATAATTAGGCAAAACACAAAAAGGCTGTTGATCTACTTTATCACATTGCATGTGACAACCTCATGTTTCATGTTGTAAGAAGCCAATTGTCCACCTTTAAACCTGGAAGAGTACTGTGAGAGAAGGGGACTTTCACAAGCATGTTTAAGACTTAAGCATGGAAATAAAAACCTCAGTAGACAAAACATTTCATTACAACTTGTGTGTGACAAATACTGCATATGTCAAAATCAAATAAACTCAGATTATATGTAATTTTTTTTAAAAATCACGCATGGAAACGTACATAAATTGTTGCATCGATAATCAGTTTAGAATGAAATCGTTGGCTTCTGAATCGGAATTGATCGCGAGGTACCAAGAGATTCCCTCCCCTAGTCTACACTACATTTTTAATCCCAAAAAATATATTATTGACACTTTGGAAAGGGAAGGAAATATATGACAAATAAGACCAGGTGATTGAACCTGTACACTTTAAAATGAAAGTGGAAATGGGGGCCAAAACTCTGACAATAATACCCAAGTAGTTGTTATACATTGGATTTATGCTATGAGTACATGTAATTAACTGTTGAAATGATTCCTCTCCTCTTCTTCAGGTTTGGTGACTCCACAGAGAATACCAGTCCCACTCCAGGTCTGTTGTCACTCTTTGCTCTCTTTTACAAAACTGACTTCCACTAGTCTGAAGTTGCTAGAATGTACCATAACACCATCCTATATCATAATGCTTTTGGCAACACATACGGTTGTGTTCAAAATAATAGCAGTCCAACATCACTAACCTCATAAATCATATTTTCCAGTAGAAGTGATATTTCTACATGGCAAATAATTCACTATTACGTGTTGTAGAGTCCTAGAAAACCAACAGGGCCAACAGTCATGACATGCATGCTGCTCATTCTGTGGAATATAATCTGTAATTGAAAGGGGCATGTTCAAAATAATAGCAGTGTTGTGTTCAATTAGTGAGGCGATGGATTCTGTTAAGAAACAGGTATCAATTATGGCTCATATTTAAGGAAGGAAGGAAGCACATGTTGGGCATGCTGGTTATAGTTCATTTCACACTGAAATACTCAAATGGGTTGTTCCAGACATTGCTAATGTACTGAATAGGTTGAAATTTGCCAATGGACACATTAACGGTCCGAAGGAGAAATGGAGCAACATTCTGTGGACTGATGAGAGCAAAATTGTTCTTTTTGGGTCTAGGGGTCGCAGACAGTTTGTCCAGCGACCCCCCTGCACTGAATTGAAGCCACAGTATACTGTGAAGACAGTAAAGCACTGTGGTTATGGGATGTTTCTCATACTGTGGTGTTGGGTCTATTTATCACATACCAGGGATCATGGATCAGTTTCAATACATCCAAATACTTGAAGAGGTCAGGTTGCCTTATGCTGAAGAGGACATGTCTTTTCAACAAGACCCAGAACACACCAGTAAGGAGCCAAGTCTTGGTTCCAGATGAACCAGATTGATGTTATGGACCTCAATCCTATAGAAAACTTGTGGGGGGGGGACATCAGAAAAGCTGTTTCTGAGTCCAAACCCAGTAATGTAGTTCAATGGTCCTGGGCTGGAATACCTGTGCACAGGTGACTCCATGCAACACAGATGTGAAGCAGTTCTCCGAAATAACAGTTATGCAACTAAATATTAGTACAGTGATCCAGAGTAAAGCAAACCTTAAAACATTTTTCAGTTGGTACAGTAAATGTTTGAGTTGGTAAAGAAAAATGCAAATACTGCTATTCATAACAGCCTAATATTCATTTTTCTTCACTTTCTGTAAAGGTAGAACACAGACTTGATCAATTTTGGTCATGTTTTGATTTGGAATTGAATGTGCAGTGTTCCCAATGCATAGATATTATGGAATTAAAAGCTATACTAAGGATTTTGAACATTTTGCACTTTTTTAACACACTTCTATTGTGAACACAGCTGTAGCTTTAACATGTTTTTCATGTTTAATGGTAAAGGTTTCACTGTTTTCTTCCTGCTGCTTCTCACCCACAATTTCTTAATCTGTCTCCCAAACAGGCGGCGTTGCCAACAGCAAAGCTACTGTAAGTGTTGAATCATTCAGTTGTCACTTTTTTTTTAAATTCCTCCAGTTAATGAGACAATGTTAATTTAAATGGTTTTATGTCTCATAAAGGTGAACGTCGATCAGCTGAAGAAGAGAGCAGAACGATTTGGCATGAACGTTTCATCCGTTTCACAAAAGGTGACTGTGAGCATTATTCAGGGTGTACAGTGCTGCTCATGAGTATAGGAACCCCTGCTTAAGTTGACTAAAAAGAGGAATAATAAAAAAAGAAATTGGTCTTAATGCCTTAATTAAAAAATGAGGTAAAATCCAACCTTTAATGACACCAATTTTCTTTATGAATGAATAATGTATCGTACATAAATAAATGTTCTTCCTTTAAATACCGGGGGCATAAGTATACACCCCCCCTATGTTAAATTCTCATAGAAGAAGGCAGATATTTATTTTAAAAGCCAGTTATTTCATAGCTCTAGGATACTCTGCATCCTGATAAAGTTCCCTTGTATTTCAGTTAGCCTAATAGCGGGGTTTGATTCACATTGAAATGTGATTTTATGGAAGGTTCCGCATGCCAATCTCTAGGTATGGTGGGGGGGTATGTGATGTTGGGGGGCTATTTTAATTCCAAAGGCCAAGGAAAAATCAATTTCCAAAAGATGATTTTTTTTTAATTCCTCTTTTTAGTCCACTTCAGCCGGGGTTCCTATACTCATGAGCAGCACTGTAACTACACACTTTTAAGTTGACATTTTTCACATGTTAACATATAGTTTTCCTGCACTTTTGAGTCTTACATTTGGTGTTTTTATTTCTAGATTGAAGAGGATGAAAAGCTGAAAAAGAGGAAGGAGAGGTTTGGGGTCACAGCAGCTGTAGGTGTAGCTGTTTCAGCCGACGTCGAGGTGAATATTTCTTTTCCTTTTCCTTTCAAATGCATGTATTGTTTGTTAAACAATAGTGGGCAGTTATATTTTATCACAACAGATTGAGTTGAACATAAAAAGACCAGTGGGAATGTGGAGTGATTGTGTAATAATGTTGATGTGTTTTTTTTCTACAGGCAAAGAAAATGAAGCGGGCTGAAAGATTTGGAAAGAGTGAATAATATTTTAGAGCCTGTGTGTTTTTGTAAAGCATTTTCATTACGGCACAACAGAGATCTCTGAAGATGACAAATGTCACTAATGGGATTCCTGTAACTCAAAAGTATAATTAAATGCAAAGATAAATGGGTGAGTTGGATCATTTCATTTTAAATGGTAATAGAAAGAGAATAGCGGAATGACATGCAGCAAACAGTACTGCCGGCCGGTTTGAAATGCAAACAAATATAAATATTATATTTATATTTATTACAATTATTTACTGAGCCTCACATCAGTGGATAATGTTCCAACCACCTGTTTATTATTTACTGGGGCATCATTTTCTCAGTCCTGGGAGGCTTCCAGGCATGTTATTTTTCAATTTGTGTTACTTTTATTAAGGAATTGGAGTTTATAAAATGCAGGGCAGCAATATTAGCTTCTCTGTAACAGAGGTTTTGGTTTTACTCCTCGTTCCTAAACTTACTGTTCACGGCTTCCTCCAAGCTGCATTGAAGTCCATTAATCAATGTTTATCACAGGAACAGGCTGCCAGCTGTTTAGGGGAAATAATTTGATCTCTGTGTCTCAGGTGATTTCTCTCTGTATAATCTTAAATCAAAATGGTGCTTTTAACCCTTTGAAATTCCCCAAATCAAGCAGAAAATGGGAGCAAGTCAAACCAATGAATTCATTTCTTGTAAAACAGCTGTAGCAAGCGTGAATGGTCAAAATATTTGCTTGGAAAAAGTTGTCCTAAACCCAGATTAGAACATTTTGGAACTTTTTCGTGAGCGCATAACTTTGAATAGACTATTAAAGTTATAACTAAGACGAGCAGGTCAGAAACCAGTGAGGGACTTACCTGTTGGATAGAGATAAGATTTGAAACAGAACTCAAATTGTATCACCTCCTGCAGTTTGCAGGAACTAAAAAAAACAACCCGGTATCTAAAAATATCCTCATTATATTCCATGCAACAAGGAAATTGGAAACGTTAAGCTATGGATATGAAAATGTGTAATACATTCCTTCAAAGACCAAGAAAATCAAAGTAAAGTTTAACAGCAAACATATGAAGTTTATGGTAGTATTTCTGTTTATTGGTAAGTAATGCAGTTCATCTTTTTTTTTTCCCCTTCAAATGATCCATTGAAATAATTTAACTCACTTATTTGTACTTTGACTATTTAACTGTACTTTTGATTTAACGGAGGCTATTATTTCTGTTTTCTCTTTGGGATTGCATTACTTTTTTCAGTTATCTGTCCATTTTATAACATTTTCTGGTTTAAAATAAATTGTTTTAAATTTTGTGATATCTTGGTTGTTTTTTATCTGCATCTTTTCATAGAGTCACTGTCATGACTTGATGGGAGTGGAGACTTTTCAAGTGAACATATTTCATAATTAACCACCTGTGTTAATTTCCCTCAGCACAACAAATAATGTTACAAAGTCCTATTGGTATCGTGGACATTAATAATTAATAATACCTATAACCATTTAACCTATGATGAACACACTTCAGGGTATCATGCATTAAAATGTGTCAGGGGTTCTATAATCATGTTTTATAGTCTTTTGTGTCAAACTATTACATGATCAAATGGCATGTACAATTGTAAATTTGGATTTGGAAATTCACTTGCAGTTGTGCTATGGAAGTAAAAATACCTAAGAATGTACTCCAGTGACTGCAAACTGTAGTATTGCTGTAGTCTCTGTGATTTACAGAGGTGTAGACTTAAGGTTTTTCAGACTTGAGTTACAAAACTAAGGACTTAAACTAGGCTGCTGTGGGACTCCAGTTACTTTAGACTTGACGGATGCAAAGACATTCAGGTATTGAGTTTTGACCTACGATCCTGAAAGACCTGCAATTTGCTTATGAACACTTGAAACTTGATGTGGGAATTCATACTGAACATCCCACTGAATTATTGTGAGCCCAGATGTTGAAGGAGGAGATGCTGCAGGTACTTACTTCCTGCTGTAGACCACAACACCAAAACTGATCACTTGAGCAATATCAATGTTCATCAAACTTTAGTACAGGAACCATTTACACACAAGTATACACTGTGGCCGAGGCTTCCATACAAGGTGCTACCTGCTCATCAGATAAACACACACACGCCAATGGCACATTATCAGTGCCTTGCCCAAGAACACTTCCACATGGAACTCCAAGGCCAGCGATCGCACCAACAACCCGACTGCTCTACCACCTGAGCCACAGCTACCCCCATTATTTCTTATGTGAAATACTGTGAATTCAACCGTTCAGTCTGTCCTCGTGTTATAGTTTTATTTTTGCTGCTTCGTTCTCTATCTATCTATAATTTGAGTTGTTTTGGTGACCCCTGCTGATCATTAATGGAATTACACAGACGTAAATACCCAGTGTGACGTATGTTCCTGTGACGCGCAGAAATTTTAAACTATCGTCCTTGTCAGTGATGGCGGCTTCGTTAAGTTCTCTCCCTGTAAGCTGTAATAACAAATGGTACTACACACGACAACAGATCGAGAACAGCCCATCTCGGCGAGCTGGACTTGATCCTGACAAGGAACTGTCCTACAGACAACAGGCAGCGAACCTGCTCCAGGACATGGGACAGCGGCTCAATGTGTATCTTTTGTCGGGGGACGACTTGCGGCTCACTTAGCCACATTAGCTTGTTAGCTAGCGAAGTTTAGCTCGTCGTGAAACCGGTTAGGCGGAAAGCATGGCTGGTGGTTGCTATTGTGTTTAGTTCGAAGGCTTTGTATGTGTTTATATGTTTTCTATATGTTTCAGGCGGTGGTTTGTGGTTTTTACAACGTTAACGTTAGCGTGCCAGCGTTATCTGAGAGCGGCGTAGTAGGCAACAACCGGGGCCATGAAGGCCTGTGTGTTCGGCGGGCCTTCACGACGTTAGCATTAGCTCTGCCTCTAATGTTAATGTTAGTAAAGAAAGATGTAGCCACAGTGGAACGACGATATTAAGAAACATTGTGTTATTCGCGTGTTTAAGTGTTTACGTGTCTTATCTTTAGAGTCTACCCTTTTAAATATGTACGAAAACTGCTTCCGGCTAACATCTTGACTTGCGTGCGAAGCTAGCTGTGGTTTTGTTGCACTGCCACTGATATGGTATTGAGTTTTATAACGAATTAATTATTGCTACCTTGTGTTATTTGACATGTAGACCAATATGCGCGATATATACAGTCAATGAATGTGTTGTGTTCTGTTACTGTTTGCTACATTGTCCTTAAATGCCATGTATCAGGTCCCAACTTACAATTAATACAGCCATCGTGTACATGCATCGGTTCTACATGGTCCAGTCATTCACTAGATTTCACAGAAATGTAAGTTTTGTTTGACACTTGAAGTCCCAGCTACAACTGTCTAGTTAACTCGTGTTAATCAACGAATGGGCTTATTTTGGTTTTCCTCGCCAGGTTATATCTCCCGCCGCACTCTTTCTCGCTGCAAAGGTGGAGGAGCAGCCCCGGAAGCTGGAACATGTTATCAAGGTGGCCCATGCATGCCTCGATCCTCAGGATCCTCCACCAGATGTACGCAGTGATGTAAGTGTTGGCCTGTAGTCACAATCGCCTGCACTTGTGCTCTGGCTCCTCCTGAGCTGACCTTATGGGGTATTGGTTAAATCTCAACAATACTACGGCTTAATCAGAAATTTAATGTCGAACATGCATGCGATTGCAATGAATTTATTTTGGTGTATAAGGTGAAATACAGTAAACACTAAACATATTTATAAGGGGCCGTCTTTTTAAGCTACTGCATTTTATGTTGCTTGAATTTGTGATGCTCACATCACAATTTTGTTTTCCTAGAAGAGATGTTTTTCTAGAAGCAGCTTTGATGCTGATGCTTAAATATAAAATGTATTTTGGCAGCAAGTTAACAGTTGCTTTTCAAATGGCATTTGAACTGGGTACAATTGTTTGAGGGGGTCTTTTGTTTTGAGTTACCTCAGGTAAAGGGTGGGCGATTTTAGATCATAAAGGTCTTAAAGGCGCCCGCAATCTACTTTTTCAGGCGATGCTAGGAGATTGCGGTATTAAATGCCCTCCTACTTCTGTTTCCGAACATCACATCACCTCATTGACTGAGATCTGCGCTATGTAAACAAACCCAGTGATGTTGCCAATTAAATGGCTGTGCTGATTGGACAATTTACATCACGTTGCTCTTTCTTGGTTGAAGTATTATAGACGACGCAATGTGAGAATGTCAGATGAGATTATTGTTTAACCCTCATGTTGTCCTTGGGTCAAACTGACCCGTTGTCCAATATCAATGTTCTTTTTAATTCCCCAAAATAACATGACTGATTCCACACAATGCTCTTTGGCAAGCATAAATCTCTACTTTCATCAATTTTGGGGCGTCTTAGTCAATTTTATAGCATTTGAAAAAAATGTTGAAGTGTTTTTGAAATAGTATTGAGTAAAAGTTGACATATTCCAGTCTGTGATTATCATCAACATACATTCCTTTAATTTTAGTCTCAATAATTCCTAATTTCTGCTTTTCTAACTCAAACATAAGGTATAATTTCTTATAAATGAGGTTTATTGACCATAAATTCCAAAAATAACTGTAAAACTAAAGTTAATAAGTTAGTGTTACGTAGTTTTGAAAATGTCAAAAGTGACAAACATTTGGAAAAAAAGCGGCAAACGTGTTAAACTTAAGAAAAAGTTAAAACCATTGAACAAAAGTGTTGGTTTTCAATTTTGACGAGAAGACACCACAAGTGTTAAAGAATATTCTCCGAGCAACAGCGCCCTGCAAGACCAAATCAAAACGGTTATCATTGATAAAAACATTTTTTAAGTATTGTTTTGTGTTTGCATTTTGCTACTTTTCTACTTGAGTTATGAGTTCTTTGAAAGTGTTTTTGTTGTTATGTTATCTTTTGACTTCTGTTTCCAACTCGGGTTTAAATCACCATTTTGAAACTTGTGTAGCATCTTCTCTTTTGTGATTACTCGTTTTTTTTGTATAACCTGTGTAGTATCTTCATTGCAATATTGTGATTTATTGGTGCAAATGCATGGCTATTTATAAGTCTGGCTACAGTCCATAAGGCATTTTAAAATTGAGATAAAATACTGCAATTTAGAACATGGTTCGTGATTGAGAATTAAGTAGACTGTGTAATCTGATTATTATTTTTTGGCCAGATTGCCTACCCCTACCACAGGTGTTGTTCCTTCTTGATACATTGGTCAAGAGAGCAAAAGACAAAAATGTTTTCCCAGTGTCTGTGTATGTTCCAAGTCACGTTGATAATGTGATTTTTAACTGCTGTAAAACAAAAAGCATCTGTGCTCACTGTGTAGCTTGTAATTGTCTCAATACTTATCTGTGAGGCGTCTTCAGCTCTACGTGAAAGGTAGATTTAATGTGTTTGTCAACGGATAGAGGCCTCCAAGTGAGTAATGTGCCTGTCCTCTCAACTTCAGGCCTACCTGCAACAAGCCCAAGACCTGGTCATTCTTGAGAGCATAATACTCCAGACCTTGGGTAAGTTGGGAAGGAAGAACTGGGTCCCTTGATTTCCCTCCAGAAACACATGTGATTATAAAAATTGTGCTAACCTGTTTTACTTTTGTCCACAGAAAGCTTTTATGCGGTTAACAGCACAGGAAAGAGACGTTCTCGCTTCATATTAGCAGCACTTACCCACTGTTTCCGCTTTTGTTTCTATTATGTCCATAACTTTTTACATTTCCCTCTGTTTCTTGTCTACATATTTTTAGCCAAGCGTTTGGGGACCATGTGATGAATTGCTTCATCACAAATGATGGTTTTTAGTATGTTCACCGGCTTAATCCTTTCCCAAGTTTTCAATCTTGTAGACAGTTGAAGAAGATAACGGTGGCTTTATTTTAAAACGCCAAATTGTCTTTTTACTTTTTAAACAAGATTCAGTGTCATGCACTGGGGTGGGGGGGGATGGTTTTCACATTCATCTTTTGTTTTCATATCGTCCAGGATGTTTTTGGAAGACCCCATGCAAAGTGATATTCCACCTTATTCTCCGCAGCACTTAGTTTGGTATAACCGTATACATTTTCTGGTTTTCAGGGACTTGATTGAAATCTATTTGGTGCATATGTTAGTTTAACTTTTCATTTAATTTAACAGGACTTGTTTCTTTTTGTCCCTTTTTTATTACAGCTTTTGAAATCACCATTGATCATCCTCATACTCATGTCGTCAAGTGCACTCAGCTTGTCAGAGGTGAGCACCAGCTCTTCAATTTAGCTCCATTCTCTTTGTATATTTCAGCACCGTATGAAGTTGGCTGTTAAATGGTTAACTCGCAGGTTTTAAGTGTGTTTTTTTGTTCTATTGTTGTTCCAGCAAGTAAGGATCTTGCTCAAACATCATACTTTATGGCCACTAACAGGTATATTCACAGTTCACTGTTAAACATAAGCTTCTGTAATTTTATATGAACAGTAAAATAGTGCAGTGTTTTCATATCTTTTGCGTTCATTGTGTATAATCCTCTAACTCAATATGTCTGCTGTCTTTCCTCCCCCCTCCCGTTTCTGTTTTTTATTGCCTTATGGGATGTATCCTGCCACGTAGTCTTCACTTGACCACGTTCTGCCTGCAGTACAGTCCGCCGGTCGTGGCCTGTGTGTGCATCCATCTTGCCTGCAAATGGTCCAACTGGGAGATCCCTGTGTCCACAGACGGCAAACACTGGTGGGAGTATGTTGATCCCACAGTTACCCTCGAGCTGCTGGATGGTATGTGCCGTTAACAACCTCGTAGTTCAGTTCATTTTGAGTATAGATAGAAAAAAGGACCTACAAGTCATACATCAGTTATTTAATCTGAAGCTTTTTAACTTTCTCCTGCTGATCCTCACTTCTTTATAACTTCTTTCAGAGCTCACACATGAGTTCCTGCAGATTCTGGAAAAAACACCCAGCCGGTTGAAACGGATTCGCAACTGGAAGGTACCAATTTTTTTATTTATTTTTTTGTCCATTGATTCTTTGCAACCTACGGCCAAGACATCCTGCATTGTGTGGACCTTTATTGGTTGCTGACTTTGCTGTGATTGTCTGTTTTCTTGGCTGCCAGGCAGGAGGTCAGACCCCAAAAGCCAAACCAAAAGTCCAGGAGGAGGGGGACCAGAGGGACACCATGATGAGCATGATCTCTATGGCGTCATCAGAGAGCACCTTGGCAGGCTTGATGAGCCTCTCGGCTCCACCTTCCGCCTCCTCTTCCTCATCCATCGTTGACAAGGACCGGGGTGATTCTGGCAGCGCCCCCGACTTGGAGTGGCAAAGGCCAGGCTGGATCCGAGCAGCAGCAGCCCAACGATGTTCACGTCCCAGCTAAGGTGTCGCTGAGTGAGTACCGGGCCAAGAACGCAGACGTCCTGGCTGCCCAGAAGAGAAAGCTAGAGAACATGGAGGCCAGCGTAAAGAGGGACTATGCCAACGCTGCCCAGGCCCTCATTGGTCAGCAGCAGAGGAAGGAGAAACAGCCACATCACCACCAGCAGTCCAGCTCCTCCGCCTCTGACAACCCGTCGCCCATAATTCTGAAAATCCCCCTGGAGAAAGAGAGGCACGAGAGGACCTCTCTCAAAATGCGCTTACCTCTAGCTGGGGGAGGACGCGGCGGACATAGTGGAGGCACCCAAGGTCATGAACAGGACATCAAAGTCAGAATACGAGTGCCTGAGAAGCAACGGGGGAGTTCGGGTGAGGAGGGCAAGAGCAAGGACAAGCACAGGGACCGGTCTAACCACCACCACCACCATTCCTCCTCTACGGGTGGCTCACTGTCCTCTTCACACAAACATTCATCTAGTTCTAGTGGGGCTGTCGGAGGCAGCAAAAAAGTCCCCAGCGACTCTTCTAGAATGAGCTCTTCGTCTTCTTCTGCATCACGTAAGAGGACGCACTCCCAAGATCCCACAGCAGGCACTCACCCTGCCTCTAAAGCCAGCAAGTCCTCTAGGAATCCCTACCAGCTGCCGTCCCTTTCTTCCTCCTCTGGGCAAACTCTGGGCCACGGCCCTGACATTCTCCCCGCCCTGGGCCTCCCCCACCACCAAGGAATCTATCCGCACCCCAAAGGTGACAAGACAGACACTAATGGGCACGGTGCAGCTGGCGGAGCCCAGTCAAACGAGTACCAGGACACTTTTGAAATGCTGAACTCACTTCTGAGTGCACAGGGGGGTCCAGCCGTCCCAGCCGTCCATGTTTGACTACAGATCCCAATATGGGGAATACCGTTACAGTGGTGGCTCCAGAGGGATCAACCCCAGGCCCCCGCCCCTCCCTTCAGAACCGCCTCCCCCACTGCCACCGTTACCCAAATAAGATCCTCATCAGGAGACATATTATATACATTTTACTTGACATCCCGGACATCCATCTTGTTACATAAAGTATTGTATAATGTTATTTTTTAAACTAGCCCAACTATTTTTTACAGGCTTCAGTGACAGCAATGAAATGTACTGGTGAGATAAATGAGTTAGCAACCTTTTTTTCTTTTTACATGTGTGGGGCAATAATGAGAGGCTTTAAAAGCTTGCAAAATGTGAGGGGGGGGGAATACAGGAAAGTGTAGATAATGTCTTTTGCTCTTCTGTTTTACTCAAATGAAATGTGATGATGGGACCTGGTAATTTTAGCATCGCTGTTTTGGGAAGTCGTCTTGAAATCATGAGGAAACTCAAATATTTCCATCACACGTACCTTTTAGGTCTTCTTACCAATTGTTTTTTATAATGTTTTTATAGTATGTTATTTATTAATTGAATGCTTTAAAAAAAAAACAGTCCCTTTTCTACCTTTTTTAAGGTTCTCCCTTTGTTCTTTTTTTGGCAGAGGTATAGTTCTTCATCAAGACTGTACAGGCTAGTTTGAGAGTGCATGTCTCTAAAGCCATCTTTTCAATGTTTTTGTCTTATTTTTCTTTTTTTTAAATTTTCCTCATTTTTAAACAGCCATAACCTAAAAGAATAAATAGGTGAGTGCCCATCCCTGGTATTTATCAAATGTATTTCCTTCATTATTTGATGAACTTGTACAAAGACTGTAAAATGTTAAAAACAAACATGAAATATTTTTTACATTTTGTTATGAAAAAGTGCAAAAAAAGAGTTGTAAATTAAGTAAGCTTGTACTTTTTTGTTTTTATATTTTGAGTGTTGCAGTCATTGTTTTAAATGGTTGTAAAATATTCATATTCAATTCTCAAATGATTACACTAATGGACAAAGTCCATACCAAGGATATCCATCTATTCAAAGGGTTCAAAGAGTTCAGACATATCTACATGGTCAAAATGAAGGAATTGCCAACAAAACAAAAATCCCTCTAGAGAAGAAATGTGTTTTTAAGTCATGTAATTTGTCACTTGTTCATCAAGTCTTTTTATGGTGATGACAGCTAAATGCAAAGAAAGACAGGCAGAATATATGGATGGACATTTGTCAGGTTGGCATCAGCAGAGCCCTGAAACCGGGGGGGAAAAGTTCCCATATTAAGCACAATCTACAATAAAGGTATTCACAATACACTATCAAAATCTAATCAAATGCCACCTGGCCGTCTTCAATGATCTTTTATTTCTGCATTTCCCTTTGGGATGTTTGAAATCTGTCAAATCATGCTGGTCTGATGTAATCATGTAAAAAAAAAATAATCTTTTGACCTTACGCCTTCAAACAAAACAGAAGCTATTCAGCTTCAGGTTGTTAATAATCCACCCACACACCATGATTCATTTAGTTGTGTAAATCATACAGACAAGCAGGTTATCAACAGACATCCACTAAAGAGTCATGAGTGTAACATATAATATGCTCTTAAATTAATGATTCATTTGTGTTAAATCTAGTGGAAGGGGTGCCACTTTTTGGCTAGGAAGTGTACATTGAATTCATACTAAGCTCATGTAGTTTTGATTGTATAGTATTACTGCTTTGTTTGATCAAAAACTTTGTTTTAGGCAGTTCACAGTAATGCAGTACAACAAATCATCAGCTGTTGTCAGATGTTTTTGTTCCCTTGATTATATGGAAGATACGCTGGGAGGAGTTCAGCCAGCAGACAGAGCTTTTATTGGTTGTAACAGGGAAACAGTAAATGCACTGAATATTTATCTCAGTAGGTTTGCCTACAATGCAAATGACAACGTGTTTCATGTCTAATGGTTAGACTATAAAAATAGATATTTCCATTTTTGAAAATGATCTTATTGGAGATGCACAAATCTTCCAATTTAAGTATTAACTTCATGCTGTGAGGAAAGTCATAATAAAAGGACACGCATTTCAAAGGAAATCACATGTCAGAATAATGGAAGACACTCATGCAACCTAACAATGCAAAATTACATAGCTACAATAAGTTTCATGTTTTGTTTTTTTTCACGTCTTGGTGTTTTTAGTGACACTCAGGTCTGGAAAGGAAACGTTTTGGGATTTTATTTGTTTTTAGTTAAAACATATGTGAACACTGTTCTTTTTGATATAATGTGGTTGCTTTATTCTCAATTAAAGTCAATAAATATTTTAAGAAAACCCTTTTTGCAATAAATTTTATTTATATTTAGTTTTTTTACAATGGGGAAGTTTTTAGAACTTCACTGCAGTGCTGAGGGTGGAAAAGATGTCTACTGTTGAAGCCAGTTTGATTGGCAGCTTGTGCGCCAATGAAATAGCTAGTGGGCCAATGAAATACCTAGAACTTCGGCCAATCAGAACTCTAAGTGGGCGGCCTCGGCTTGTTTCTGCAGTGGTTAATGCAAGAAGAGAAAACCGACGTAGTGTGTTTCGGAAGCTTAACCCAGTCGTGTTGCTGTGAGGAAGGTAAGCAGTTATAAACCAAAAATGCGTTTATGTTCATCTTCGGCAGCGAGGCATTTCGATGATATCAAAAAAGACGACCATATGTTGCCGTCGGTCAGTAAAAATCGGTCTTTGCCGCAAATTTGTAAAAGTAGCTAGTAGCTAGTGTTAGCAACTGCTACTAGACAAAGATGGCGATGCCATAACTGAAAGAGTGACGCAGTAAAGATAGGCGGGCTAAAGCCATAAGCTAAAGCGCGGTGTGGCGGTTGAGTTAGACTGGTTAAAGACAGAATGTAACGTTTATTATGCTAGATTTTGAATAAACATTATGTTCTTTACGTTAGTATTTCCGGTTTACTTGATTGGTGTTTGGTAGTTTTTAAATGTTAAGGATGTACATTTACTTGTAATAAAGTTACTCTGTGGCGTATCTGAGAATCCGCCGCCTCTGACGCGCCGTTTCCAGTCATTTCAATCAAGAGAAGACGGTAGAGGGGACGCGGTTTTAACCACGGCGTATGAAGCGGTTGCCGCCTACTTGAGCAGTTCATTGAGCTAAAGTTTTGGGGAACTGCTTTAAAAAAATTGTTAAACGTTTTTGCATGTAGGCAGGGTTGCTGCGCGGCTATGTGAAACCATTAATATGAAAAACGATTTCTGATACGAGCAGTGAATGGCGAGCGGCACTGCAGTGGCAAGCCTTTGGCAGGTGTCAGGACAGTGGAAAGCGAGCGGCACGTTTTCGGCACCCGTCCAGAAGCAGCCGAGCTGAGCCTAATTCGCCATAAACTATGGGTAGGGCCAGATTTTCAGGGATAACTCCACGGAGAAATGGTTTGTTGTCACAACAGGTCAGCTGTAGGTTAAAGACTAATTATTTCGCAGTTGGGTCAAGGCAACACAAATGGCATTAGGCTCGTTCGAGATGAGCCAGGTCTGCGCAGAATCGATCACCGGCGATCGGCGCCCGTTGCATGCCGGTTAGATTTGTGTCCGACTTGATCCCGACTTGCTCTGACGTCATGCACACGTGGTCAACGATAATCTCACGAGAGCAAGGCGGCCGCAGTTCTGAGACCCAGGCGGCGCAGTTGGTTTTTACCGACTGCAAGAGCCAGGCGGACCCAGGCGGACCCAGAGCATGCTGGGAAACGCCGGCCTCTCAGCTGATTTAACAGCTGATTGGTTCACGATCGACTCAACATGATGACGTTTTATATAAACCTTTTATTATTTTTTAATCGGAGGGATTTTAATTGCTATTTGTCTGATTTAAAGACTTACTCTGGACAGAACAC